>RJWT010015804.1:0-20216 GCA_004365215.1 Cuniculus paca | reverse complement strand
CCCACCTTTTCATACTGTTACAATGGCAATAAAGTTTTAAAATATGAGTTTTAGAAGGGACATAAACATTCAACCCCCACCGACCCACGTTTTTCACACAATACTAGTGCTAAGATCTACAGTGTTACCAAATGAACCTCTCTATTATTGTTTCTTACTTTAGCATTTAATCATAGCAATTCTGGATGTTTATCTGTGTCATGTTTGTCCTATATGGATATCTAGGTTGCCTCTATCTCCTTGTTCACCCAAACAATGCTGCAACAGATACCCTTACACATATTCTCTTACCAGCTAGTTTGTCCTGGTTACATACTCAGTGGTGGGATTTCCGAGTTGTGAGATACATCATGCTTCTGCCAAGTCCTGCCAAATTGCTCTGCAGAATAGCTGTTTACATTTCCATCATCAGTACATGTGCGTTTCATTTCTTTTCATTATTACCAACATGTGGTTGTAGTTTGTGTTAGTCAGCTTTCTACTGCTGTAACAAAATACCTAAGAAAATCTATTTAAAAGGAGGACAGGACTATTTTGATTCATAGCTTTAGAAGTTTGAGACCATGATTGGTTGGTTCTGTTGTTTTTGAGTCCATGGAAAGGCTGAACACTACGACAAGGAGCTCATCGCTGCTGGAGTCTCAGTATTCCCCTTACGGACAAATACCCAGTAACCTAACTTCTTTCCACCAGACTCCATCTCCTAAAGGTTCTGCCATCTCCCAATAATGCCACAGACTGGGGACCAAGTCCTTAGCACATGTTCTTTGGGGGATACCCACAAACCATGGCATTGTTGAATTTCTAATTTTTGTCAATTTCCTAGGTAAAAATTAAATTGCTTTATTTTTTATTTTATGGTCAGCAGCAAAGTTGAGATTATCCAGGTTTCACATTCTACAAGTTACCTTTTATCTTTTGTGATATTTCTATTGTGTTTTAATGTGTTTTTCTCTTTAAAGTGCAGAAAAACATTTGTCTTTTTCACATTTAAAAAGCTATTTATTAATATTTGTAGTCTTATTTATTTATTTATTTTTGTTTTTTGAGACAAGCTATTTATATATAGTTGAGGCTGGTCTTGAGCTTACTATGCAGCCTGAACTGGCATAGAACTAGCAGTGATCCTCCCTTCCTGGCCTCCGAGTTCTGGGATTACAAAGATGTGCTATCTTGCTTGGCTCTGTGGTCTTTTCAAAGTGTAATTCTTTTTTACTACTTCCTATTAACATGCTTTTTAAAAAATCTGTTTTATTTCAAAGACAAAAAACAAAAATTTCAAAACACAGCAATCAGGGAACAACAATGGTACATACATTGCACATTGCCATCCCCAAATCAGTCACCCAGAGTGCAAGACATCTGTATTTAATTGTCTGAACAGTACCAATACAAACCTTTCTCTTCAATGAACTCAGAGAAAGCAGTAGTATAACTATCGTAACTATATATATGTATATATATATATACCCATACACACTATGCATATATTATTTTTCAGCTTCTCACACTAGTGGGACAATGTGATGTTTACTCATGCACATCTGATTTATTTCACTTATGTTGTATCCATAAAAATCTCAAGTTTGTCCTTTTTTCTATTTTCACTGTGTTGGCCTCCAGTTCTCTCTCTCTCTCAAGTTTGCCCTTCTTTCTGGCTGAGTAGTACTCTGTTGTATAAAAGTACCATATCTTTTTTATTCATTCCTCAGTCAATGGGTGTTTAGGTTGTTTCCAAGATCTAGCTATTACAAATTGTGCTGCTATGAACATAAGTGCATATATATTGCTGTGGCAAGTTTTTAATTCTTCTGGGAAGATACGCAGGAGGGGAATAGCTGGGTCGAACAGGACCTCCAATCTTAGTTTTTTGAGGAATCTTCACATTGATTTCCACAGTGATTGCACCAGTCTGCTCTCTTAACAATAGTGGAGAAGTGTCCCTTTTTCCTCCAGAGTCCCTCCAGCATTTGTTATTGGTTGATTTCTTGATAATAGCCATTCTTTTTGGGGTAGAGTGGAATCTCAGTGATGTTTTAATTTGCATCTCTTGAATGACCAGTGATGTCAAACATTTTTTCATATATTTTATTTGCTGTTTGTATTTCTTCATCTGAGAAATGTGTGTTCATTTCAGATGCCCATTTTTGGATTGGGTCTTTAAATCTGGGAGGACTGATTTTTTGAGTTCTTTATACATTCTTTATAGTAATCCTTTGTCTGAGAACAATTGGAAAAAATTTTCTCCCATGTTGTGGGTTGCCTTTTCACTGAGTGTTGACTTTGCATTCAGTTATGCTACTGAATTTGCTTATTAAATCTAAAAGTCTTTTGGTGGAGGCTTTGGGGTCTTCTATGTAGAGTATCATGACATCTGCAAATAATGATAGTTTAACTTCTTCCTTTCCTATCTTTATTTCTTTTATTTCTTTCCCTTGTCTAATTGCTCAAGCTACAGTTTCTAGGACTGTGTTGAATAAGAGTGATGATAGTGAACATCCTTGTCTTGTTCCTGATTTTAGAGAGATAGTTTTCAGTTTTTGTCCATTTAGCATGATGTTGGCTGTTGGTTTGTCATAAATGGCTTTTATCAGATTGAGATGAAAACCATCCATTTCAATTCTCAGTAGAATTTTCATTCTGAATGGTTTCTGGACTTTGTCAAAAGTTTTTTTGCATCTATTGGGATGATCATATGATTTTTGTCCTTGGCTCTGTTAATATGGTGTATTGCATTTATTGATTTATGTATGTTGAACCATTCCTGCATCCCTGGGATGAATTCCACTTGATCATGGTATTATAATCTTCATGATGATTTGCTGCATTATGTTTGCCAGTATCTCATTGAGGATTTTTGCAAATGTGTTCATTAGGGAAATTGGCCTGTGATTTTCTTTCTTAGTCGGGTTATTCTCCAGTTTTGGAATCAGGGTAATGCTTGCTTCCAGGAATAAATTTATGAATATTGCTTCCCTTTCAATTTCATTAAAGATTTGAGAAGTAGTGGTGTTAGGTTTTCTCTAAATTTCTTGTAGAATTCTTCAGTGAATCTTTCAGGGCCTGGACTTTTCTTTGTTGATAGATTTTTAATTACATCTTTGATTTCATTTATTGATATTGGGTTATTTAGGATTTTTATATCTTCTTGATTCACCTTTGGTAATTCATATGTATCTAGGAATTTGTCCATTTCTTCTCTATTTTCCATCTTATTAGAATACAAGTTTTCAAAGTAGGTATAGATGATTTTCTGAAACTCAGCAGGCTCTGTTGTGATTTCATTCTTTTCATTCCTAATTGCATGTATTTGAGTCTTTTCTTTCTTCTTTTATGATAAGCTTGGCTAAGGGTTTGTCAATTTTATTTAATCTTTCAAAGAACCAACTCTTTAATTCATTCTTTGAATGAATTTTAGTCTCCAGTGCATTAATAACTGCTCTGATCTTTATAATTTCCTCCCTTGTATGAGTTTTTGGCTTAGCCTGTTTGAATTTTTCTAGAAGTTTATGGCTCACTGCTAGATTGTTTATATGTGCTGGCTCTGTTTTCCTGATATGGGTATTTACTGCTTTAAATTTTCCTCTTAACTGCTTTTGTTGTGTCCTGTGAGTTCTGGTATGTTTTATTGTTATCATTCAAGTGTAAAAATTGTCTAATTCTTTAATTTCATCTGTGATTCATTGGTTGTTCAGTAGGGTGCTATTTAATTTCTATGTGTTTATGAAGTTCTTGTGGTTCTTTTGCCATGGATTTCTAATTTCATTGCACTGTGGTCTGACAGTATGCATTGGATAATTTGAATTCCTTTGCATTTACTTACGCATATTCTATGGACCAGTATGTGGTCTATTTTGGAGAACATCCCATGTGCAGCTGAGAAGAATGTGTATTCTGATGTCATGAGGTGGAACACTCTATAGACATCTACTAAATCCATTTATTCAAAAGTTTGGTTTCATTCTAATATTATGTTATTAATTTTTTTGTCTAGTTGATCTGTCTTTTTGTGACAGTGGGGTACTGAGGTCTCCCAATACAATTGTATGTCCTTTAGTGTTTGTTTTATGTAGTTGGGTGGGCTTATTTTTGTTGCATATATATTTATGATTGTTATCTCTTTCTCTTGAATTGTTCCCTTTATGAGGATGTAGTGATGTAGTGACCTTCTTTACCTCTCTTAATCAGTCTTGGTTAGAAAGTCACTTTGTCTGCAAGTAGAATAGCTACCCCTGCTATTTTCTGGGTTCCTGTCACATAGAGTATTGTTTTTTATCCTTTGACTTTTAGTTTATGAATTTCTTTTTGAAATAAATGTGTTTCTTAAGCAGTGTATTGTTGGATCTTGCTTCTTGATCCATTCTACCAGTCTGTATCTTTTGAGTGGTGAATCGAGATCATTAACATTGATGGTTATAACTAATATGTGTAGACTTATCCTTGTCATGTTATTTTCCTATAGTTGGCTCTCCTTTTTTCCCCCTCCCTGTAGTTGTTTGCCTTACCTGGTGGATTCCTTCTGTTAGGGTTCATGGAGCTGTATTCCTTATTATCTCTTTCTAGAATGTCCTTCAGAACACTTTGGAGTGCTGGTTTGGTGATTATAAATTTTCTCAGCTGTTCCTTGTCATGAAAGTATCTTATTTCTCCATTTTTGAAAGATAGTATTGTGAGGTATATCAATCTGGGTTGAAAGTTGTTTTACTTTTGAGCTTGGATCACTTCATTCTAAGCTCTCTTTGACTTGAGAGTTTAGGCTGAGAAGTCAGATGTGATTCTAATAGGCTTTCCTTTATAGGTGATTTGTTGCTTTTCCCTAATAGTTTTAAAGATTCTATTCTTGTGTTGAATTTCTGGAATCTTGGCTATGATTGTCTGACCATAGAATTTTTTTGATCATGGCTAACTGGAATTCTATGCTTCATTTATCTGTATGTCAAATTCTTTTTCTCTACCAGGAACATCTCTGCCATGACACCTGTGAATATTTTTTAATATCATTTGTGGTATCTCCTGCTTTTCATTGACTCCAATCCATCTTAAGTTACTCTTCTTTATCTCATCTAGCAGCTGCTGGAATGATTTCTCATGGTTCCTTGCTAGTTTTGAGAAATCTTTCTTTTCCTGGATGCTAACTGCAAGCCTGTATTTAGTGTCTGAGATCCTGCCCTCACATTTGCCTAATTGGCTTCAGTGATTTTCAATGGAGTTTTTATTTTCCTGGATATCTGCTTGAATCTGCTTTATGCATTACATTTCTTTTGTATGCTGAGCTTCCATAAGTTTCTTAAGCTTGTCTTTTTTTTTTTTTGTCTGTATCTGCTCTAGCATCACTAAGCATGGTCTTTATCTGAGAGATTATTCCTGATTTCATTTTTTCCAGAGCCTCATTCAATTGCTTTGTTGTCACCACTTCAGGGAGGCCAGGCTGGAGGCTTTTGGATTGTCCCACCTCATTGCATCCTGGATTTGCCTTTGGTGAACTGGCTGTCTGGGGTTGCATCTTGTTTAAGTGTGCTCTCATTTTTTTCTTTCTTTTTCTTGTTTAATTCCTGGGGTGAGGCTTGTAAATTGCCTATGATGAGTTACTTTATTGCTAGTGTTTAGGATCCCTAGATGGTGACTACTTCTTTGATGTATCTTCCAGGTGTAGCTGGTTTTTGAGTTTTGAGTCTGTTGGAAGATTTTACTTCTTCAGTTTGTTGGAGATGAGAAGTTGTTGCTTTTTTGGACCAGCCCGTGGTTCTTTGGCACTGTGTCACAGTATTTTTTGTGACCCTTAGTCAATCTCAGTCATGGAATACCAGGACCAACAGGTATTTAGAACAATTATGTTAATATTGGCTATAGTGGTACCAATAGCATCAAACCCTTCCTAGAAAATGACAAACTGAGCTAACCCTTAATTTGTCACTTTTAACTGTAGGAACTAGATTTGTGGTTATATAACAAAATCTAAAACAAACCAGAAAATTATATGCAGTATACAAGTCAATTTTGTCCTCACAGGTTAAAAATTAAAATGGATTAAGGAGAAAATAGAGAAGTGGAAGAAGAGGAAGAGATTAGAAGTAAGGGCAGAGTACAAAGGGGGATCACACCAACTTTGGGAAACCGGTACAGAAGACTGAAGATAAAAAGAGATGAAAGAGATAAAAGGAAGAACACAACAGAACCACAACAACAAAGTGGCCATGAACCATGTTCACACTTATACAAAAGAAGATCAAACAATGAAGGAGAAACAGAAGGAAAAAAAAAGAAAGAAAAGGAAAAGAAAAAGTCCACTTCCAGTGCTGTCTGGTTCCACTAGTAAACAACCTGTGGCAACATATTCCCAATTTGTGCAGATCTCTCCCAGTAAGGCAGCAGTAGTTTTTTGGTGGGATAGTGGATAATCTCAGCAGGCCTGCCCTGAGACCAGACTCATTTGGCTTGCTGCTGTCCAAGCAATTTCTGTGAGTCTGAGTCCATCTGGGATCTGCTGGATGGAGCTGGAAGCAATTCTAGGTTCTGAGCTCAGCCTGCCCATCTCTAAGATGGCTCCTGGATAATCCCTCTCTCCTATAGGAGGACTAAGTTCTCTGCACTCACTGCCAGCTAGTGCAGTCCCTCATGTCTGCTGCTTCCCTCCACTACTGTGTCTCTGCAGAGGCCTTCAGAGTCACCAGCTGTCACTGTCACTCTGGGTCTGCAGGTTTGAACCACTCCTCTTGTGTAATGAGTCCCATCTCAGGGAGACGGCACCATCAGTTATCTCCTTTTTCACTGGAGCTTCTCTCTTCACTCTCTCTGTGGGTTTCAATTCACACTTCAGATTCTTCCTGAGTCCAGAGGACCCACTTCCCTCCTTCTTGTCTTCCTCACAATGCTATATTCCAGTGTCTGGATGGCAACTCTCAGAAAGGCTGTTGTCTGTTTTGCTTTGAGAATTTTTAAATAACCAAATTTTATTTGAAGGCCAAGCCAGATATTACCCACCCTTTTTTTCTTGGTACTGGGACTTGAATGCATGGTTTTCATATTGAGCTACACTGCCAGCTCTTTTTAAATTTTGAGACAGGGTGTCAGTCACTAAATTGTCCAGTGTTGGTTTAAATATGTCTAACGTGTTTTTTTTGAAATGCAGTCTTTTAAAACTAATTTCACTTTTAATATCATTAAATTAACTATATATAAACTATTCCTCTGATGGTCACAGTTTTCCAGAAGATGTTGGTTTTTATAAATGATAAAAGGTTTGAAAATTTTAATAATGAATTACAAGTGAATATCATAAGTAATTTTTTCCAGTGCAATTTTCTTTCTAGATGTATAGTATATATTTAGTTAAAAAAATGTGTAGTTTAAACTCATTTTAGAAATGAAATATATACAAAACCAAGAGAAAATATATTGGACTTTTTACATAATAGCTTTCCTGAGATAAGATTTATAGGCTATACCAAAAAAAAGGAAATACTTCTAATCCTAATTGAAAAAACATTTAAATGACCCAGCTACTTAATAGTACCGGGTGGATTGAAGCATATATTGATCTCTTGAGATTTCTTTAACCAGGAACTTAAAAAAACTGAAAAACAATATTTGATGTGCAGAATTTTAAAATATTTTAGTGGTCAAATCTCCTGAACATTCACTTTGTAGTTTCTGCCTTTGAAAGAAGTTCTCTGGCCCCATCACCATAAAATATTCATTTATACTTTCTTTTAGTTTTGTATGATTCTGATGTTATTATTTACTTTCTAATCTTTTTTTAATTTTTTTTTTTTTTTGCAGCACTGGGGATTAACTCACGACCTTCTGCTTGCTGTCTTTTTTTAATTTTTAAAAAATTCACAAAATATATACTTAGGTTATAATGAGAGAAAGTATCACTTAGACAAGTTTAAGTCTTCTTTGTTATGCATATAAATACAACTTGATTTGGTATGAATTCCTTATCATAAATGTTTTTCTTAGTGTTCTGTAGACTGTAATGCATTTTCTTTTTCAATTTAGCACTGATGAGAGGTACGCAATCATTCTGATTATTTTGTGTCTCTTTTATCTGCCTGGATGCAAGTTTCTATTTTTAATCTTTGAAATGATAATATAAAAGACAGGAAGATATAGTTTTTACATGATAGTCTCTTTCATTGATTTAGCTTTGAGTATTATGTGAACTTTTGATCTGTAAACTCAGATGTTTTGACTTCAGTAATTGCTTCTCTAATATATCTTGAATTGTGTGATAAAAGGGGTGAGATAAGAGTCAGGTGTTTTAAGGAAATTATTGGAATTTTTTTTGCTTTGTTTTTGTTTTTTTGAGACAAGGTCTTGGTCTGTTGGGCTCAAATGATCCTTCTAGTTCAGCCTCCTAAGTGGTGCAATTATAAGTGTGCACCACTGAGCCTGGTTGTTTGAGGGAATTATTTGAGGAGGATGATGAAAACATATACTAACATGATTCATGCATACTAATGATAAAATGATCATAAAACATACAAAACTATGTATGTTTTACTATTGGTAAGTGTAAGTAAATAAGCATATATGATGAATGAAAGTGCAACCTGTGAGCATCAACTTATCTTGATTAAAGATCTCAGATATATTTACAGTCAAGGTGTTTGTCCTATTTTTCTTTGAAGTTTATTTATTTCACTTTTGATTAAGAGTTTGCTGACTTTTTTTTTTTTTTGACATAGGGTCTCACTACATAGTGCAGGCTGGCCTTGTGCGCTCCATGTAGTTCAAGCTGGCCTTGAACTTGTGGGGAACTTCCAATCTCAGCTTTCTGAATGTAGGGATCACAGGTGTGTGCCACCATGCCTGGGTCTGACTTTTTTTTAACTACCAGCTTAATATCTGTAGCAGGTATTTCCTCTGCTAAATTGTTAATGGTTATTGCTGCAGTTATTGCTACTTTGGTTATTAAATTAAAAAGCAAATTTTTCCTATATTCTTTTAGTTTTTTTACTTTAAAGATAGTGAAACTCAACAACACAAAACAGAATAAATCCAATCAAAACACAGCAGTGAAATTGGTACAGAGCATCAAAGCAAGGTAATAGGAAAACAACAATGGCTACTATAGTATATCTTGTTATCTTCACAGTAGTTTTCCATTCCATTAGTTACAGCAAAATCAGACCAAAACAAAACAGAATAAAACCAATCAAAACAGAATATTGAGTAAAGCAAAAAGTTAATAAGAATAAAAAAAACAGTGAGAACATTATTAGACTTCAAAAATATGACTGAAAAAAATCCCCCATATTTGCCATATTGCATACCGTTATCCTTCCTATACATGCTCAGACTGTCAGCCCCATGCCTGTAAATTCAACCTAACGGTACAGTCCTTTAGTTGCTTTTTGTACCTTAGTTGCTATCAGCTCAGGCTGACCTCCAAACCAGTTGTTGGCTTATAGGGTGAGAAAATTTGGTGATTTTCAACCTGCATGCCGATAGGCTTACAGGAGGCACTGACTTTTCTCTTCCAGGGTCCCACATGGTCTGCATGGCTTACCAGCAAGGCTGGCTAGTTGGATCCTTGATTGGCTCCTCCCAGTTCCAGCATTTTCCTGTATTTTTTTAATAAGGTATAGTCTCTCAAGGAATTCACAGTTTGGCCAGAAAGCCAGACATATAAACATGGGAAACAAACCACATCAAACACCACACGAAAAAACCACCCTACTTTATATTACTTTGCTATTTTTTCTTCTGATTAGGAAGAGTAGAAAATTAGCACAACTGGTTAGGTAGATCTCTCTCTAGAAATAGATATAGATGCAGATACATAATTTCCATCTAGAATTTTAGAAGAGGTGTGATTTAGAACAAAATAAATCACAAAAGAAAAAGAGAATGGAATATCTAAGTGTGTTTTATTCTATTTATTTTCTTAGGTTTTTAAATTTTTAGTTTTAATTTTACTTTTTTTGGAGATAGGTCTTGCTATGTAGTTCAGGCTGGTCTTGAGTTCACTATGTAGCCCAGGCTGGACTCAAACCTATGGTGATCCTCCTGCCTCAGCCTTCCTAGTGCTGGGATTACAGGTTTGCATCACCATGTTCACTTTTCTCAGTTAGATTTTGAATGGCTATATTTCCTGAGGCTTTTGAAAGTGATGTAACAGAATGGTGACAGAGAAACCCTGTACAGTCTTTCATGCCTCCTCTTCAGATTCCTGGCCTTTCCTCCCCTGCTCCAGTCTGCCTGGCTCTAGCTGATTGCCTTCCACTGATTGAAACCACAGCTTGGAGGTCTATGAGACAAAAAGCAGGACCTAGCAGACATGGGATCTACAGGTGCCTTGATTCAAACTTCCAGCCTCCAGAACTGTGACAAATGAATGTGTGCTTTTGTAAGACGCTCAGTCTATAGTATTCTGTTACAGTAGCCTGCATGGATTAACAATGGCTAAAAGGGACTTGCAGAAGGGGTATGTCTGTTGTGATTTTTGGTCTGACATGGGAGTGTTGGAAAGTTGTGGTAGACTACTAAGCCACATGCCCCTGAGAAATGAAGCCCCTTGCCTCCATCTTTCCCTGATCTCCCCTTCAACTCTATTCACTGAGATATGCAGAGCTGGCTATATTGAACCAGATGTTCCTTTAATTGGCTAAAAGAATGTCATTCAGTCTGGATGAGAATCATGCTCCTCCCCTCAGCTGAGGACTGAAATGGGGGCTGAAGAAAGAGCCTGGGAGAGTTCAGGGATAAGACATGAGGTAGAATCCCAGCTGAGGTCTTGGGAATCAAAAAGAATTATACTTTCCTGGCAGTAAAGGTGCCAGTCTTGTATACATGATATGGCCATTACTAATTGGAGGCCTTTATGCCTGGTACAAAATTGCTCTGTTTCTCATTATAGCCAATTCCCACAAAGTTTATTTTTCCTAGTACTCTGCCATGATACCCACCCACCTCCCTGCTTGATACCAGTAAAAACCATGATATTTTGAATTCATGGCCTTTTGTTCCACAGAGAACACTGGGTCATCCCTGAGCTCCTCAACCGCAGAATATTCTCTTTGTCTTAATTTTGCATCCATGTGCCATATTGACAGATAGGAGACCTGAACCTTCTGTGGGGGTTTTGATAGAAAGTTAGAGTTTGGTTGGGAAAATATCTAGAAGTGGACACTGAAGCTTGGTTATGAGGTTGAACACACTGACATTTCTCAACTGGAGTTCACATTCTGGTCCTGATTATTAGTAGTAGATGGAGGAGAAAAATACTAGGCATTAGTTGTCAACATGACCTCAAGATTGCCTTTGCTATTCTGGGCATCTTCTGATTCCATATACATTTTAGGAATTTTTTTTAGAACTGTTGGTATTAAATTGGGATTGAGTTAAATCTATATATCAGTTCTGCTTATTCAGGAACAGAGGATATCTTTGCATTTTCTGATGTCCTCCTTGACTCTTTTACCAGAATGACATGGGATAGAAAAAATGATGAAAATAGAGGTTTCGCAAGAAGAGGACCAGTAGTTGCAAGGAGAAGTGTGGGAGGGACAAGGATAGGGGATGAAAAACCAAAGCAACAGCAACAACAACAACAACAAAAAAAAAACACGCAAAAAAACAAAACTGAGAGAGAAAAGAATTAAGATGTATTATGTACATGTGCCAGCTCCCCACTATAATTGTGATCATTATTCACTACAAACATATACTAATAAAAATAAACTTAAAAAATCAGCTCAAAACTTTAATCGAATTCTTGTTTTTGCAATATCTATTGTAATGCTTCATTTGAAAACTCCAAACATGAGATTCTATTTGATGAATTAAGTCATCTTTCCAGTGAAGATAAAATCTGGGAAATCTAACCAACTAAAGAAATTCACAAAAATTTATTTGTACAATATTGTTATTCATCCTTATGAATAAATTTCACGCTAATTTTTGTTTTGATGATCTCAAAACAATGTCCAATATTGCTCTGTGTGCTATGAAAACTGAACTGGTGCAATTTTGTGTTAAATTTCTCTCTCTGTCTCTCTTTCTCTTTTTCAGATCAGGTCTTGCTATGTGGTCCCTGCTGAACATGTATGAGCTCTTGTTTTCTTGACCTTTGTCCACTTAAGCAATACAGCATAACAGCACATTACTTAGCATTTACATTGTACTAGATGTTACGAGTCATCTAGAGGTGATTTAAAGCATCTGGGAGGATGTGTATTGGTTATATGCATGAGCTACACTATTGTATACAGCAGACTTGAGATCAGTGGATTTAGGTATCCACAGTGGATCTTGGAATTCACCACCTGAAGAAACTCAAGGACAACTGTATTTTTATTTCTGCTATCAACCTCATCACAAAAGACTTTCCACATTTCACACATATCCCTTCCAATTCTTCCTAACATACAACTGAAATTATATGCTCAACATTTTAAATGGCTCTCCATTACCCTCCACCTTAAATTCATTTTTCCCAACAAGGCATCCAGTACTCATCTATTGTATTCCAACTACACTAGATTAATACTTACTTTCCCAAATGTCTTCATCATACTCTCTCTTTCTTTATCGCCTTTGTGAAAATTCTGTGAATCTCTAACACTTCCTCCCCACAATTATACAAATTTACTTACTCATCACCAAACACCTTCTCATCAGGGGCCTAGGGGAAGTCTCTTAAAGCAATCTGCCTTTGTAACACAAGGATATTCTGTTTCCCTGATTTTTCCCTCTGTATGGAGACAGGCATACAGGCTTCATGAATTCTACATTCTCTGAGAGAGGTTCTGTTTGTTCACGTGTTCGTGCACACAGAAAGACGTTTATGCCTCCAGAAGCTCACGGAAGGGGAAGAGACAGGTACAAGGTGGTGGTGGTGGAAAGGCTGGTAGGTCAGAAGTCTTTTCAGGAAGGAAAAATCTAAAAACAAGTAAGACTTATTTGAATTTGGGTAGAAGATGGGATTCCTGGAAGAGTCCACTAAACAGAAACCTCTGTATAGACAACTTAGTTCACCAATAGATTCAAAACCATGCATACAGTAGGCATTTAACAAATATTTCTTATATAAGTGACTGGGGTGAAAGCAGCATGATTTGTAGAGAAAACTGCAAGCCTTTTGGTGATGTGGAAGGCTGAAGGGAGAGGATAGAAGCAGTAAAATAATATGAGTTATGCATTGAGTTTCTGTCGAGGCAGTAGCTGTGGGGTTAAACCCCTTGATATCATGGCTGATGGTGCAGCAGGGGAGGGTGAATAGAAGAAGGTGATGGGAGAAGAGTTGGGCATCATACTGATGACTCTGGTACTCTGTGAAGGAAACAAGCAGAAGACTGATGGCAGGGAGAAAGGTAATATAATTTTTGCAAACTGGGTACAGTTTTCTACACCTGTAATCCTGCCTCTCAGGAAGCTGAGGCAGGAAGATTGTGACGTTGACATTGAGGCCAACTTGGGCAATTTAGCAACTTAGTTAAACCTTTTTTTTTTAAAGGTAGTAGATGAGGACAAAAATGGGAACACAGTTGGAATTCAAGAAAATCAGTATGTGTTGATAATTGATTAGATGCCAACAGAGAGTTGTGGCTTCCTTAAGAACACAGGAAGAAGAGCACATTTATGGGTCAGAAGATGAGTATACCTGTTGGGATACATAGAGGGAGAAGTTTAGTAGGTACCAGTGATGGAGATTGGAGTGGGGAGGCTTGGGACCTGTGACATTTAATTTATAAAAAGGCAAGAATGTTTTGGTTCATAATTTTGGAGGATTCCATCATTACTGAGCCAAGCCTGCTCGCCTGCTTGCAGTATGCCAATTACAAAAACGATGCATTTTGCAAAAGAGAAAAAGGTTATTCACAAGCTAGAGTGGCGGAAAAAGGAGTGCAAGTCTCAAATCCACTTCCCTGAGGGTAGGGTTTAGGGATATTTATGGAATGAAGAAGCAGGCTTGTCCAAGGTATGGGAAATGGTCAGTGAAGGTGAAGTCATCAGTGGCGTGCATTTGTGTATTCAGTCTTCATGGGTCTTCAGAGGATATGTGGCCATAAAATGGTATCATTAGCATGATCTGAGGGCAGAGTTTTAAATCATTGATGGCAAAAGGTCACGTATTGTACTCTTGTGCAGGCCCAAGTGAAGAGTCAGTGGCTTCAACCAAAGTGGCCTTCGAGTCCCTGAAAAGTAACCTAGGTAATCACTGTGATCATGGTACACATTTTGGAAGTGCTATAAGACAAACCTAGTAGGAGACTAATAATATGTTTCTTAGTTGCATGATCTCCAAAATTAGCCAGTTTTGAAATCAACTAAAAGCAAGGAGCTAAAAGCAAGTGAAGCCAGAGTCTTTATTTTGGTTTTCTTTTGGTTTTACAAACCATGATTAAATGGTTATCACTTTAGGCTTCAAGTGAGGCAGTGATCCTGAGTTAGGAGCTACCTAGCTACCACACTTTTAGTAACATTTGGTAGCATACAATTTGTTGTAAGACAATATAAGAGGAATTCGTGAGATAAATCAGTGACTCCATGAAAAATTTATACAATTTTGCAAATAAGGTTTGCATGATCTACTTGCGTCACTTTTGGGTAAAGTACACAAGATAAAAAATATCTGGGTGAAATGTAAGTATGCAGGGTTCATTATTAAAATTAGTCCTCATGCTAATAACTTCATCTTATCAACATGTAGCATAAACATGATATAAAAGAAATGAGTGATGTGCATTGAGCAACCAAGAAATCCAATTTACTAGTAAAAATATAACATTATGCTTTGTAATAATATTTAAAAACACTAAAAATGGGGGATCTAGCTCAGTGGTCTAAGCGCCTGCCCAGCAAGCGCAAGGTCGTGAGTTCAATCCCCGGTGCCGCAAAAAAAAAAAAAAAAAAGAAAAAAAAACACTAAAAATGTCGATCTCATAGAAGTGGAAAGTAGAATGGAGATTAACAGAATGTAGGAAAAACTGAGGGAAGGTAGAATGGGCAGGAATTGGGCAGTGGGTATAAAGTTACAGACTTCAGAAATAAGTTCTATTCCACAACAGGTGAGTGTCATTAATGGTAATATATTGTATATTTCAAAAAAAATAGAAGAGATTTCGAATGCTCTCACCAAAAAGAAAGGATAAATATTTGAGGTGATGGATATGCTAATTTAATCATTAGCCAAGGAATATGTGTTTGTAAACATCATGCTGCATTTCATAGCCAGGCATAGTGGCACACGCCTATAATCCCAGTATTTGGGAGGCTGAGGCAGAAAGATTGCCATGATCTAGAGGCCTGTCTGGACTACATAGAAAGAGCCTGTCTCAAAAAAAAAACATTAAATTTCATAACTATGAATAATTATATCAATTAAAAATGAAAACTTTTTAAATTGATAGAAAAATGCATGACGATATTTTGTAAATTGTCTAATCTCCTCTAACTTTTATGAGGAAGTTAAAAATGGCCAATTTCATGCAACTGGTTAGTGTGTAAATCAAGACTGGAAACTGGATCCCTTATCCTGTGTATCCACTATTTTTCCCACAGTGGAGTTTATTCCTGGTATGACCTCTGACCTCATTAGAAACACATATCTAAAGAATTACTTCTTTAAAAACTATAAATGCCTTGATTTGTCCTAAAGACTCTTCTCTGACTGATGGATACAGCCAAAGTGCAGCTTGACCACACTTCCTTCAATTTGTCTGACCTCATCACTTGCCTCTCTCTCATTGGAATTCTTACCTTCTAGTCAGACCAAATTCTTTTCTTTTAATTTTATAAAGCAAAACAGAAAAAAAGGATAGAAATGATACAGCATTTCAAAAAAAGTAGTAAGAAATTAACACTAGTTAATATATTGCATATTCTTAACTGCCTGCATATCCATATTTTCTCAGGCTTTGCACATTTCACTCTCTATGCATATAACACCTCTGCTTACTCTAGAGAGTCCTTGTTCTTTCATGTTTCATTCCAACAGCTCTGACAGCCTTTTCCAGTTCCTCCTGTTAGTCTCTGAACTCCTCCAGGTTCTGACAATGGTTGATGCATGAATGGACAAACAAATGCTCTAGTTGGATTGAACTGGCCCATGTGTTAAAGACTTAATCCCAGATGGTGGTGCTACTGGGACATGGTAGAACCTTAAAGAGGGGGGCTGAGTGGGAGGTGTGAGTACATAAATGTTTTGTGCATATACATCTATGTTAAAGAAAAAATATTGTACTCTATTTCTGGGTACTAGAAGTGACTGCATTTAACATGCATAACTCTCTAATAAGGGTGATATCTTATGCCCATTTTAAGGATGAGGGTACTGAGGCCTTTTTCCTACAACCGTATTACTCTTCTTTTACCATAGCTAAAGAATGTTACTAAACACTGACTGAAGGGAGAAAGCAGTTTTTTTTTCAAGATCAAAAGTAAATTATAGATTACAAAATTTAAAGCATAAGAAAAAGATGACTCATTACATTTTATTCTTTGCATTTCAGTGTATTGATTCCTTGTACATATAGTTTGCTACATTGATTACTACAAGTCATTTCCACAAGCGACTTTTGAGATTCAGTACAGCGTGGTGAATAATGGTCAACTTGGGTGGGGAATGCCCACCTGAATTGAGTCAGCGTGGTTCTGAGCGTGGAACACCCACTTTAAGGAGGATTGTTGCCAGAACAGTATAAAAGGAGAACCAAAGGAGGGAAGATTTTAGCTGACTTTCCTTGGAAGAACTTTGTTGTGGCTGATTTTCCTTGGAAGAGGTTCAGCAGTTCTTGGAGGAGTTCTGGTCCTTGCCGTCAAGGAGGATGACTGCTGTTCTCTTTGGAGGGGCACCGGTTACTGCCTTTGCCTTCTCCTTGCCCTAGGGCATGGTGTCCTGGCTTTCTGAGCGGGTTCTTCTATTTTCAGGACCAGCGCTTTGGCAGTGGGCACAGACTCTTTAGATTCTAGTGCTGATCCTTCAACATCCCAGCACAGATCCCTCAGTCTTTCTCGGCAGATCGTTTGGCCTCCTGATGTGAACATTGCAGTGGGAATGTTCCTGGCATTGAACTGGACCCTTCAGATTTCTAGTGTGCAGACAGATCTTTTGCATTCTTCTACATTTGACTCCATGGGTGGCCATTATAGGCTAATCTTGTAGACTTCTGTGTCTTGTATTAAATCTGACTCAGAGCATGTGCAGTCTTTTAAGGAGCCTAGCCTTAGCCCTGCAAACTCTTGGAAGCAATGACTAATACAGTACAGTGTTCTCTCAAAATCTGTTACAATTTGTGGTGTCATTCCATGGTACATGTGGGCATGTGCCAGACATGACAAAATACTCTGAGCTTCAAATGATCTTTGCTTGGCTTTAGGGAAAGAGTTGGAAAGAAAAACTACACAATTACAACCAGAGAGGCCTTTTCCGCCCCTGCACCTAAACTAGAGCCAGGTTGCTGAATTCTGGCAGAGCTGGGTGCCTGCTAGTTGCTTGTCTCAAATTTGCTAAAAGATGACGAAAGAAAAGAAAAGAATAAGTCTCAAATCTGAGTTCCTCATCTTTCCCTTTTAAAATTTATATTTGAATATATGATTTTCCTCCCTCTTTCCCCACACTCCATTTTATGGACTTATCACAATAAATGCTGAAGAGATTTGGAGAGACTTCTAGATGCTTTCTTTGATGTGTGCTATGGGAGAATTGTATTCTATTCATATGTTATCATCCAGTACCTTAGAATGTGGTGACAATTGTATGGGAGATGGGGTATTTAAAGAAGTAATTAAGACTAAATGAGGTCATGAGGATGGGCTCTAGTCCAATACAACTGCTGTCCTTATTTGAAGAGATTAAGACACACACAAAACATATCAAGGGATGACCATCTGAGGAAACAAAGGGAGGTGACCATCTGCAAGCCGAGGAGAGAGGTCTCAGAAGAAGCCACCCTACTGACACTTTCATCTCAGACTTCCAGCCTCCAAAAAGGGAGAAAATACATGATTACCTAAAAATTCAAAAGCAGGGGAAGAAAAGGCTATTATTAGAGTAACACATTATTTTTGCAAATATACAGAATTTGTTATTTAGATTTGCTGTTATATATTCAATTTTAAAACTATGAAACCTGCACGCTAAAATGAACATTAATTCAAAAGACTCAAAACTAAGTACACAAATATGGAGAACAATAAAAGTAATATACTCTTCAACAACACATTATTCAAACTCTAAAACGAGAAACTTACTGTGCTTATGCATGTGATGGGATTACTGAACGTTCTACACTCGGTGAGACATAAACAAAAGGCAGCTTTCTTTTTCTCTAGTATTAAACTATGCTTTGTTTCTCTTCAATGATATTTTGGATAGATTTTTTAGGTTATAGCTGCTTTTGAGTCATTGACTGTCCAGCTGGTCTTTCCTCTCATATCTGACTCAAGGATTCCTCTTTCCATTTGTTCAGTAGGATCTGTGATTTAAGAATTTAATGTAGAGGTGGTAATAGTTACTGTTGGAATGCAAAACATCCTCCAGATATGAAGAAGATTTGATTGCCAGCTGATGGCCTTTCAAGATATGACTGGATCATGAGAGCTCTAACTTCATTAAGTAGATTCATCCATGGTTACGTTTATTAGATGAATGGGTTTAGGAGGAGGTGAGTAGTAGTAGACGAGCCAGGGCCTGAGGGCGGGGTTTTGAAGAGTATATTTTGTACCTGGCCCCTTCTCAGGCTCTTTCCGTCACTGCTTCCTGGCTGCCTTGAGGTGAGCTGCTTTGCTCCACCGCATCTTCTGCCATGATATTTCTGTCTCATTACTGACCTAAAAGCAATGGAGTCAGCTGATCAGTGGCTAAAACTTCTGAAACTTTTCTCCTTTAAGTTTTTTTTTTGTTGTTCTTTTTTGAGACAGGGTCTCACTATGCAGTTCAGGCTGGCCTTGAGCTCACTTTGTAGCCCAGCCTAGTCTCAAACTTGTGATAATCCTCCTGCCTCAGCCTTCCAAGTTCTGGGATTACAGGCGTGCACCACCATGCCTAGTTCTCCTTTATATTTTTTTCTTCAGTCGCCCTGACTGAAACAACACATTCTTTAACTCCTTTTTACTCCTTTTTCTTACTTAGAAAGGGGACTGCTGGAATTGCTTCTTTCCCTCCCTTTTCTTGGTGACCCTATCTGGAATGTTGAGGCAGATAAAAAGGAAGAAGAAGGATAAAATATCTCATATTTACTAGCTGTGATTGATGTCCGTTCCTTTGGATTGTGTTCTGTTCCTTCAGTGAATTTAAAGATTCTTACTATTGGGTCCCTGGATGACAGTTCCTTTAGATGATAAAGTAGCTAAATCTGTTTATTTTTCATGCCATTCATGGAACTCTCGGCTCTGCCAATGAGTGATCCTATAGCTGTCCCTGGAGCCCCTTCTCTTCCTTGCCATTTCTCCTGGTTCCCTTCTCTTCCTATTGACATGGAGACAAAGCTGATCAAAAATTCACTTTCTCAGAAGATATTAAGCTAAGGAATAAGATAACAGTGTTTCTAGTAACCACCCCCAAAATTTACAATTGATCCTCCTGGAGTCCTCCTCAAGCCCCTCTTTCCTCACTCTTGGTCCAGAGACTGAGCACAGTGACATTCTTCCTTTCCCTCTTGAGAGTGGCACTGGGATAATTATGGGAAGACCAATTCTGCCTTTGGTTAGTGCATCCCAGGGAGAGAATCTGACCACAATGACTGACTGCTTTATAGTTTAAAATATAAAGTTCCAATTCCTCTTAATTTCCTATATCTGGGCTTTAGTCCACAAAAAATACTATTCAACTTTTTTTATTTACATTTTCTGTCGCTGCCCCCTGTTTATATCCTGAAGAGTGGATGATTTGTAATCAAGTTTCTTGACTTGAACCTGAAGAACAGAAAGACATAAAAATACAAATCTTTTGAACTGTGCATTGAGACTATGGCAGGGACCAGGAGTATACAGGTGGCTCACATTGGTGTCACATGACAGTGGGGATGGTGGCCTTTGTTGTAAGGGCCCTCAGATGAAATCCTCATCCTGAGGAGCTAAAGATAGTGGAACAGTAAGCAGCAGAGTAAACAGTCTCTCCGAGAGAAACAGTTCAGATGCTGGAATATAATATCATGAAAAGGACAGGAAGGAAGGAACTGGGTCCCCTGAACCAAGGAAGAATCTAAAATATGACTTGAAGCCCACAAAGAGAATAAAAAGAATTTAAACAAAGAAGAAGGTGGTGG
>RJWT010015803.1:0-20221 GCA_004365215.1 Cuniculus paca | reverse complement strand
ACCAAGACAGACAAATGACCTTAAGAGGCATGGAAGGAAATTGACCAACAAGTTTACAAAACCTCTGTCAATAATTTGTAGACAATTGTGATATCTGGCAAAAATGTGAAAAGATTCAAAGATCCACAAAAAATACTCTTTTTAATCAAAGGAAAGAATGAATTTCAGAAAATCACAGTCTAGTATTTTTACATTATTTAATTCCACTCAATTAAATGTAATAAATAATTTGGGGGCACATATTTTATATAAAGCACTACCAACAGAGATCACTTATCTCTGAAGTTAGTGACCACACATGAAAATAAACATATTATTAAAAATAAGTAAGAGCTAACATGAATGAATATGGAAGACATAATGCTCAGTAAAATAATTTGAGCTAATGGTGTTAGGAATATGTTCTACTATCATTAAAATGAAATAATATCTCTTAATGAAATAATACACAGGTCTTCATCAATTCTCAATGGAATTAGGTCCTGATAAACCAATTACACACTAAAAAGATCTTACGTGAAAAACGCATCTCATACACCCACCCAAGACCCTCGCTTCGCAGCGCAGCGCCCTGCAGAGTGTTGGTTGCCTCCGTCACTATTGCTGGGCGAACTGAGGGCTGCTGTCGCTGCCACCGCCCCACTGATCAGACCATGTTTCATCAGCTGGGGAAGAGATTTGGTAAATTCAAATTTCCCAGTACAATTTTTGCTGAGTGCTTATTGCTTTTACACCTTCCTAAAGTAAAAAATAAAATTTTAAGTCTACCCACAGTTAAATAGGGGACCATCTGTACAACAAAATGAAACAACTGTTTTAAAACTGGTCAAAATAATATTATACTAAATATTTGACCTCTATAAATTTCTAGATTGTGTCATAGTCTCCAGATCATGTAATTAAATAAACTTACAGTGAACCGTATAAAATGAAGAACAGTTAAATAAAGTCAAAAGCCATAAATATGCTCTCTGAAAAGAATGCGATATTGAGTTGAGGGTGTAGCTCAAATGTAGAGCGCTTGCCTCAAGGCTATAGGTTCAATTCCCAGCACTGCAGATATATATGTAGTTTCTTATCATGGTAGGATTGTGGAGAATGGAAAGAAATTCCTCATAAACTGGTTTTAATTTTTCTCTGAGAAAAGAGGAGAGGCAGAGGTGAAAGGAGAAGCAGAGACTGATTAATGCAACGTAAATAAATTTCACTAATACAATCCATGAAGTCATTTCAGCATGAGACGTTGAGAACACATTCATTTAGCTACGAAACTATGCCTCCTACAATGCGGCCCTTTCTAAAAACCACAAGGAAGCCAAAGTGTTTTCAAAATTACATTTTCCACATCACCTGAGCTAATAGGCTAGAGTAATGTAGAATATTATAAACCTGGCTTTCAAAGGGGCTGCGTCCACCTGCATTTCTCAGTGTGGAAAATGAAGCCCATCCTTTTGAATCGACTGACTGCGGAAACCAAACCTGTGGGGAAAAGGGTGTATTTCCTGGCTCTCTAGGCTGTTCTTCGAGGGAATACATTTTCGACGTTTTCGTGGGAAGTGATGACGCAGGGCTGCCGTTACAAGAGCCAAGCATCACACGCAGATCCATAGGACACAGCGCCACACATCTGTCTGATTTTGACTGGGGCATCCGAGGGGCTTCTTTGTAGCTAAAGGTGGATGCGTGCGGCCTTTTGTTCGTTTTGTACTTGAGTGCTGATGCCACGAACAACCAGTGTCCTGTGTGAGACATGGCATAAAGAGCACGCACAACCGGCATTTGTTTAAAAACAAAAGACAAAGACGGACAGGAAGATTTAGAGTAAGGTTAAGGAAAGAATCACCTTTCTTTTTTTAATATACTTTATTTCCATCCTCAAAATATTCATCCGACAGCTATCTCATGGCTGTCGGAGCTAAGGGACCTCTGGAATCTTGTGTTTATCCATGAACATTTTAAATAAATGCCTGCGGACAATTTTCCAAGGAATTAAAAGAAACAAGTGAATGTCCTGTTGGGAGAAGAAAATATGGATTATTTCCCAAGAAGCGAGACTGTTTGAGCGGAAAGTGAACAGCCCCCTGCCTGTCACACCTCTCGCTTTTGCAGATCGCAGCCGCGGTCTCCATTGCAGACCCGAGGGCTCAGGAGCCCGTGTGGACAGGTGTGGATGGAAGGACTTCTTTAACATTTGGCTCTTTCTCCTCCCCCACCCCTTCCCCTTTCCATTTCTTCAATTCCACCAGCCACGGCATTGTTTTAATCACCTCCAAGGTGGTTTGGGGCAAGACAGGGGCTAAGAGAGAGGAGGGGACAATGTCACTGTTGTTCTTAGACAAAGGCAGAGTAGGAGAGATAAGAGCGAGAGTCACAGAGAGGACAGGGTGCAGAGCCTCATCTGTAATGCAGGGCCTGACGTCTCCAGATGTTACCAAACATCACCATCCCTCCCTGCAAGAAAAATTGGATTAGTCACCGTCTTGTCTCCTAATGGACACACTCTGTGCTCTTTAGAGCTCCATTTACTGGGTTAATAGTGCTTTGCCTGAGTTCCTTTGCCATGGGAAAAAAAAAAAAAACCTGTAAGAAGAAATATTCAGGGTGCAGTCCACAACCACTGACACGAGTAATATCGTATTCATCACAGACAGACCTCGTATCTCATTACTACTGAAGAGCTGCCCCCAGGCCAGGCCTCTCATGTGGAACCGTTCAGGTATATTGTGAAATGATTTAATGCGATAATAATGTCCACTTTGCGAGATAGATTATGTTTTTTATAGTGGCTGATGGTTAATGAATGATACATTAGCAAACATCACTAAAACATTATTGGGAGATACAGATGCACATACAGGATGCCTTTTCTCCTGCTACCTCTTGGCTTTCTCCCCAAGCGGTCCTACCACCGCCCTCCCCCACTCTGATGTCTAAAGATGCAAAGCAGAAAGACTTTCAAGAATCAGAAAACTTAATTTATTTAAAAGGACAAAAAAAAATCTCAGCTGTATATCCCTGCGTCTCAGCCTCTCTCCTCTAGCAGAAGGAGGGATGAATACTAAAAATGTACAAACATGACCTGAAATATCTCTTCTTAAATCAAATGAGAATCAATAAAAGTGTGAACCTGAACAAATACATTATATGTTGACCCAGTTTATTAGATGATGCCGTTTACCCTGATTTGATTTATCTGGCAATACACAGCTCAGCTGTGAAATGAGATAAGCCGAGCCCATTCACCTTATTTACTATATCATCACAGTGCTCCCCAGCACAGCCACGGTTAAGGGTCTGGCAGCGTTCCCATCACAAATCCCTGTGTTCAGCAGCTGGCTAGCTTTACCTCCAGCTGCTTCACGGTAAGGCCAACCCCCAACCCAGGAGCACAGCCTCCAAATAGATGGATGCCATCCCGCCATCCTATTCAGATCTCTGCTGCTGAATAGCTAAGGAGAATGCGAATGTGCCCATGTTCATGAGCTTGGTAAGGAGATCAAGAGGGATCCCCTTTGTATTTTATTTTTATCCTTCTCTCATTGGCCTTCCCTAAGCAGATGTTTCCACAATGTTTTCACTTTCATTTGTGTTCATTGGAGAATGCAAAGCCCCACCTACTTCCCAGGACCCAGCACCACCATCTGCAGGACTTCATCCAGAAGGTAATAAGGGACTGCGACTGCAGAAAACAAGCGAGGCACCTCCCCAGGGACAAGAGGGCAGATTCTGTTATTCTGAACTTTTCCATCTACATCTACAATCCAGATGCCCATATCCATTGTAGTCGTTATAGAAACACAAAAAGACAGGAAAGAAAGAAGATTTTTATTACTAGAGGTTCTGTTTAAAGGGAATAAGCAAGTATCAGTCAGACTCATTCCTGTTCTAGCCCCCACAGACTACCTAGCTCATAAAACCACATACGGCCCAGAACTTTTCATGTGCTCCCCCAGTGGGTCTCCAGACTTTGGTGTGTGGCACGTTAAGCCACAGCCCAAAGCAGGTAGGCAGGAATCTGAGGGAACCCATGGTAGCAAAGGCATCACCCACATCCCTGATGAGGCATCCACCAGTCTCAGCTTGACTTGGGGGTGTGCTCACTGGACAGAGAGAACAGCTGAGCATGTGGTCAGAGGGAACTGGGTGCTGTAGCAGGCTGGCTCCTGGTGTCAGCCTTGCCTTCTCCTGAACTGCTACTAAAATAAAGAAAATAAAATCAGCCCCTAGGGACTAAGAGAGTAAGAGAACCAGCAGATGGACACGGTAAACCAATTTGGAGATGTTAGTAAAAGGTAACTGACATAGCAGAATAGAGGAAATTGCTAAGCAGCTAGAACATTCAAACACCGCTCACTCCAGAGCACACAACACAGATTCAGTCTCAGACTAAACTCACTTAGAGAGGTTCCAGATGCCAGCTACAGTACAGTAGGGCAAAGAACCCTAAAAGCAGGGAGGTAATGGAAAGTCTGTGCTACAGTTTGGATTTAGAATGTGCCTTATAGGCTCATGTATTAAAGGACTGGTTGCTGACCTACAGTGCTACTGAGAGCTGGTGGAACACAGGGAGCAGGGCCCAGTGGGGAGAAGTTAGGTCATTGGGCACACTGTAAAGGACTGCGGGAACTGATCTCCTCCTTTCTCTGAAGAGGACTGTGGGACTTGATCTCTTCTTTTCTCTTCCTGCATTCTGGTCACTCCTTCTTATATTCTTTGCTCCATGCATACCCCCCACCGTGGTGTTCTGCCCCACCACAGGCTCAAAAGCAATGGCGCCAACCAGCCATGGAGTGAAATTGTGAGCTGAAATAATCTTTCCTTTGTCTAAATTGATCTTTCTCCAGTACTTAGAAATATGGGAACAAAATTCAAAAGAAGTGGCTTAAAGAATGAGGAATGAGAGTTATGGAAGACAGGTCGATAAAGGTTATAGGTGGAGTATGGATATCCTGCCGTGACTAGAGGGTTGAATTACAAACCTCTTAGTATTCATAAATTCTTAAAACAGTATGCAAAAAAAAGTAGGAATGTGGTTAACAATAGGAAAGGAAATCCCAGGAAATAGGTAGGTTCCGCCTTCCCTCTTTTCACTTGGTTTATCTCTGAACCTGAAGATGGCTTTAAGCTGGGAGGATCAGGAATATGCAAATGCTTCTCCTCTCCCCAAGTCTTTCTCCACCTCTGCCCTCTGCTACGTTACTCAGCTTTCCATTGCTGTGAAAATTTACTTTAAATAAACACCTTTTAAAAAAGGAAGATTTATGTTGGCTCATGGTTTTAGAGGGTCACTTTGGGCTGCGGTGGCACAGTACATCATGGTAGGAGTGCATGGCAGAGGAGGCCGGCTCACCTCATGACAGCCAGGAAATACAGAGAAAAAGGAAGAAGCCAATGTCTTAATATCCTTTCAAGGACACTCCCAATAAAAAAAGAACAGCCCCAATGACATTTCTTCCTTCCACAAGGCCCCATCTCCAAAAGCTTGCTCCACTTCCCACAAGCACCACCGGCTGGAGACGAAGCCTTTAGAATATGAGCCTTTCAAGGATATTTAAGATCCAAGCCATAACACCCTACAAACATCAGCCTTTCCTCACTCATTGATCACTTATGACCTCTTCTCACCACTCACCCCATATCAAAGAGTTTTTCACAAAAGAGTTTTCTCCTAAATATCTAGTAGTCTCCACTTATCTATGATGGTTATATTTCAAGGCTCCAAGTAGATGCCTTTATTTCTGGAATTTGCCGTTTAATAATTTTGAACCATAGTTGACCCCAAATAACTGAAACTGTGGAAGACGAGACTGCAGATAAGTAGGAACACCCATAATCTTTTCTCTCCTTTTCTTCTTCCTCGTTCTCTCTCTTCCCCCAGACCCTGGATCAGAATTTCTTCCTCAGGAAACCTATGCTGACCACCCTGAGGCACACATCCTTTCATCAATTACCTTGAACTTTTCTGAAGCTGTGCCTGTGTTCTGTGATCTTTGCATTAATGTCTCTCTCCCCAGTGTACACTATAAACAGCAGTGTGTATATTCTTTCTCTCTCCTCACAATTCTAATAACTCAATAAGTAGCTACGCATAAAAGGCACTAAGAATGTGCTGAATGAGGGTAAGGTGTACGGTTCAGTGGTAGAAATGTGCTTAGCATACATGAGACCTTGGATTCCATTCCCAGCACCAGTGGGACAAAAATAATTTAATAGCATTTTAAATGCCCACAATCTTGCCTATTTTAAAGATTATTTGCTTTCTACTTATTTATATACAGATATACTTCTATTTTCTATTATTGTACCTAGCAATAACTCCTAAAGCACTAATGAGAACAAGTCACTGATTTGGGGACAGACCAGTAGAACTTTATGAACTTCAGAAGTTAATTTTACTCATATCGTTTGGTGAAATTGCTGAAAGTTTACCAGCTTTCCAACAACACACCCAAATCTAAACTATTTCTTTTCCCTTGGGGTGGGTAGAAGGTAGCATTGACAGTCGTTACACTTTTGTTCAAATGGTAAGTTTGAGAACTTTGCTAATTTTACACCAGTCACTGTTTTTAGCTCAGACACAGAATTTGTTTCAAGACTATGTGAAAAGAGCCACCGTGGACCAGTTTTTCAAATGTCTACAGTCAGTTCCAAGAGACCAAATTGTCTGGGACATATAGTCTATCAAATTGTATTAATACTAAATAAACACTCTTCATTCAAAATTTCTTTCATGGTGCCATGCCATTCAGGGAAGGACTGATGGCCCATGGGAAACCTCTGTCCTTGTAAGCTCTGTACCGACATACCCATATCTATATTAATATCTGCATATCTATATCCAAATGCAGTAAACCTTGGTTTGTGAGAATAATTTTTTCTGCTCATACTTCACAGCACTTGTGTATTAAAGCGGAGAAGAGAGACAACCAATTGTGACCATGTGACTTTCAGCATGACGCACAGCCCATATTGCAAGACATCACTCTTTACCAAATTAAAATTTATCAGAAATGTTTGCTCATCTTGTAGAACCCTCACAGACCAACTTACTCACCCAAGGCCTGATTGTATACATATTCTGTCATGATAATACACAAATCAAACCTTGGGAAAGAATCTAGAGCAAAATACTCTTAGGCATTCCCTGAATTGAAGACCGAAACATTTGGACACTTGATTGAATGATAATGCTAATAAAGCATATGACACCTACCTTCTAGGACTCATTTGGATTCCAATGCTGTACTTAATCATCAATTCTGCAGCCCTTGTAGAAGCAACAAAATGTGCTGAGAGGGCCCAGGGGCCCAAATTACTCTTCTTTTAGGTAATTACAGAGATTTCTCTGACCAGGAAAGACTAGGCCAATGTTTCCATTGCACCT
The DNA here is from genome assembly GCA_004365215.1 of Cuniculus paca. NCBI lineage: Eukaryota > Metazoa > Chordata > Mammalia > Rodentia > Cuniculidae > Cuniculus > Cuniculus paca. Next base: position 12,837 of record RJWT010015803.1, on the reverse strand, counting down.
TTCCTTTGTATTAAGCAATCACCACCTTCTTGGGGTTGGGTTGGGTTGGGTTGGTTTGGGTTGGTTTGGGTTGGGTTGGGTTTGAGACAGTCTTGTTATGTAGCACAGACTGGCCTTGAACTCATGGCTTTCCTCCTGCTTCAGTCTCCCAAGTGCTGAGATTACAGGCATGTGCCACCATGGCTGGTCCTTTCTGTGTTTTAAACTACCTCTCTCCACTACCCAGCAATATTCTAGCACAGGGAAAACTAGGAAGAGCCTCTCATATTAAGTTTATTTTTTTTCCTGAACTCCAAATATTTCTGTATATTTTCAGAAAGCATTAAGTATTTGGAGCCACTAGAATTTTACTTGTGTTTGAGCTTGAACAAGTTTTCTAACCCTTCTGAAAAATGAGGATAAAATTTTCTGCTTCATAGTTTTGAGGGAGTAAATTCAATGAAGTATGTACCATCTATACCAGAATGCAAAATGTGGATAAACCAAAAATAATCCCAATTTTACCAGAAAAAAATTTTAACAAAAAGAAAAGGAGTGTCATGGTACATGTATTGAAATTTAATTTATTGTCACTTTGAAGAGAGAAGATATGATTTGTTTCTTTTTAGTGTATTAATATTATTAGATGTATATCATGGTCTGAAATCCAATCAAAAATCAGGTCTTTTTTAATCCTTGTTTCTGGTCTATACACATCATTTTTTCCTATCTTTCTTTGTAATGCAATCTTTGATGTCTAGCTAGGGACAGGTTCACCAAGGTTAAGGATTATATTTTCCATTTCTATTATGTTAGAGATAAAAGCAGTGCTATATATGACAGCTCTTAGGATCCTCCTAAAAGTGGTGGTTTACGTCCACTGTTGCTTTTATCCTTCTCCCTTCTCCTTCTGGGTGGATAAAAAGTACTGCATTGAGTGAGGCTCGGTAAACCTTCCTACACCCTGGGTATCAGAACAAGTATGGTGGATCAGTGAGCAAAAGAGAAAGATCTAGATCCTTGATGAGCCTGGAGTTACTGGACCAGATTGTATGGTCCAACCCAGAACTCTTTTGATGGAGAAAGGAAAAAACATCCAGAATAAGATGCTATTTAGGGTTTTCTGTGGCATACAAAAGAACAAAGTCCTACTTATTATATGGCTATTTTCAATTCTCTTCTAAGGACAGTGCTTCCTACATCTAGAAACTTTCACTGTACTTCTCCTTTTCCATGTTTTTAGTTAGTGAAAAAAATAACCTATTTATGTTCATTTTTCACCTGTCTTTATAAAATCTGTAGTACTGAAATTGAACTTTCATAAAAAATAATCACTTCTTAAATTATACTAGTAAAATTGATTATAAATGTTATGAGAATTATTTTCCGTCACAGGGACAAAATACCTGACACCTACAATTTAAAATAGGAGAAATTTATTTTGGCTCACAGTTTTAAAGGCTTCAGCCCACGGTTGTCTGGCTTAGAAGAACATCCACCATGCCACGAAAACCAGCATCACATAGATCACATCACATAGATTATGTAAGGTCTTCCACTAGCATGGGCAGTAGTCAGGTGCCCTGGGACCATGGGTGCAGTGGCCTCTGAGTGCCTGGGTGGTTGAGCATGGAAATGAATTCCCGGGGATCAATTGCTACATGGCCCTACTCAAATAAGAAATCCAGAATGTCTCTGCTCAAATGAATGTTTTATCCTTTTGTACCTGTGAGTCTGGGGATTTGCTGATTCCTGAGATGCCTCCAAGGCATCTTTCTTCTATTCCTGGTACAAAGTACTTGGTATGTTTTTAATGTTGCTAATGCCTTCAGCAACTATGTCTTCCTTGACTTCAACTTCACATATGGTTCTTTTGGGGCCAAAATTTAAGTTTTCAAATCTTTTTACTTGCTTTGTGCTCTTCATTCTCACTATAATTTGGGATAGAAGTAGCCAGCAGTACATACACCACAACCTGAACAGTGGGCTGCTTTGAAATTTTCCATTAGATCAGTTAGTCTATCACCTTTAAACTCAGCCTCACACAAAATCTTAGGACATAAACAAAGTGTAGACAATTTTTTCCCAGAATGTAACATGCATCAACTTCAGTCTGCTTCCCAACATAGTCCCCATTCCCATCTGAAACCTCATCAGCCTGGCCTTAATTCTCCACATTCCTATCAGCCTTCTAATTTTCTGAGCTCCCACCAGAACTGCCCATTAATTTCTCCATACAGCATGTATGGCTTTTCAAGTCTGCATCTCCAAATCTTTTTAAACACCTTTCACAAACCAGTTCCAAATGCTTCTGAACCCATGCAATTAGGTATAGTTCCAGCAATGATCCTACTTCTCTGGTACCAATATTCCATATTAGTCAGATTCCCCATTGCTTGAACAAAATACATGAGGGATGTTTTATTGTGGCTCACAGTTTCAGAAGGTTCAGTTCATAATTGGCTGGATCCAAGGTAGAAACATCATGGCAGAAGGACATGGTAGACCAAAGCTATTCACTTCATGGCAGCAAGGAAGTAGAGAACAGGGAAAGAGAACCAGAGAGAGACATATTCTTCAAAGGCAGGTCCCTGGTGACCCACCTCCCCTAACTCGGCATCACCTCCTAGCAGCATATTCAGCTGTTAATTCAGATTAACAGCTGATGAGTGTAGCACAGCTGTGATTCAATCACTTCTATAGGAGTTTCTTAATCCAGTCAAGTTGACAATTAAAGAGACTGGCACACTGGCCTATCACCTGATCTCAATGAAGAGCAGAGGTGGATGGTAATGATAACAACTCAGCCAGGACTCTAGAAACCTCTCCCAACACAAAGAGAGCTTGAACTCAGCTAAGAGTACACTATGTCTGACTATGGTTCCCATGTAAGAAAAGTGCTCCTACAAGTTTCTGACCAAAAAGTAAACCCTACCATAGTGAGACATCTCCAGTAGTGCTATGAAGAGTTTCGCCTTCATTATTGCTCTTATGTTTGTGACAGTTTATCTTAATTATCAATTTAACTGAATTGAGAGACACCTAGAATATTAGTAACACATACTTCTGAGTGGGTCTATGAGAAGGTTTCCAGAGACAATTGATATGTGGGTCATCGAAATGATGGGTGGAAGTCTCACCCTGAATACAGGCCGTATCGTCCAATAGGCCAGAAACTCAATTGGAACAAAAATGAGAGAAAGAGGAAGCCAGGCAGTGCCTGCAAGCTCCATTCTTCTTGAATAAGCATATCTTTTGCTTCTGCTTTCACCCATGGACATCGTATTCTAGCTTCTTTAGCCTTTCAACATGGACTCACACCAGCAACTCTGCATGAGCTTCCAGACCTTTAGTCTCAGAGTGGGGCTGCGGCCTCATGTTCTGAGACTTCCAGCTCCTTGTGAGCAACAGCTCCTGGTTTCTCTGGTCTCCAGCCTGAAGATGGTCATCAGGAAATTATTCAATTTCTGGTCCTGTAAATTAACCCAATAAGTCTCATTTTATAATTACACTGGCTCTCTTCCTCTAAAGAACCTTGTACAATATATGTTGTTATAATTTCTCAAAAGCCTGGAGATCACACAGAGAGGGCTTAACTGGCTAACCGTAGCACTTTTCATGGGCCGCTGTGCACACCTGAACTTATACCTTGGAGCAGCTAGAAGCTCCCAACATGGTGAATCTACCGAGTTTGTTTTCCTGACTTCAGTATTGCCCCACTGTAGCAACAAATACAAAAGCATTATCTAAAGAGCTTCAAGACAATAGCTAGCATACATTGCATGTTGCTGATGCAATGACCCCATCTTGGATCCATTTTAATTCCAGATGTCTAAGCACTTGAACACTTGTCAAGTTAGCCAGTTGTGTGGAATCAGCATGCTTTTGCAATGAGGAAAGAATGGCAAAATAGATCTGTGGAAGATCTGCCTCTTAGTCCTTTCATCACATGCCCATTGCCAAGAAACCTCTCAGCTGTAAAGGAGAAAGGCTGACCCACAGTCATGGATGGATCATTTACTTTGCACAGCAACTTTTCTCTGGCTTAGTTTCCTATTATTAGAAACAATAATCTCAGAGAGAGGATGTTATGAGAATCAAAAGAAATAACATATGGCAAAGTGCCTGAGTGACTCTGAACTATACCTTCCCCCCAAAGGACTGGGCAGGAAGTAGAAGTGAGAGTGGTATCTCCTGAAAAACTGTGGTCCAGTCCACCAGTTTGTGGTAGTCACTATGCTCAGACTAAAGATGAAAGAAATCTAACCTGCTCTATTTTGAAATCAGTTTTTTAATGAACATTTGTCAGTTTTGCCACAGACAGTTCTATATTAGTGGTCACACTTGCTGATACAATGTCTATCTTCCAGCAAATTTCACAGAAAGACTATGAGCAAATGAATGAATGGGTGTCCTAAGGAAAGTTCACTTATTTTCTTGAGCTTTTGCAGAATGACTTATGGCAATCTGATTTAGTATCCCATTAGGAATACAAAAGAATCTATATCACTCTGTTCCCTCTGTCAAATCAGTAAATGATTTTACTCACCAGAGAACCAGGATTTTCATAGTCAGCAGACGGAATAAGCATACAAATGCATTGTTGACACACAGGAAGAAGGGCATGATGTTCAAAGTATTCTTTCCTGAAATAAAAAGATGGCCACAAAGTCTTTGACACCTCTACTATGAATAGGTAGGGTCTACACTGCCATCCTTTGAACATAGGTAGGCTGTGCGGTTGCTGTTCAGTCTTTGAGAAACTGGAAGCTTCCTCCTTCTCTTCTGGAACATTCTCTGGGAGCCCTGAGTTGCCATGAAAGGAATACTAGACTAGTTCCACCCTGCAGAGGCCACACAGACACTCCACTACAAGGTCTCAGTTCATTCTAATCTTCGGATCACCTCTACCATATTAGTTTCCTGTGGCTGCTATACTAATTACTGCAAACTTGTGGGCTTAAAAATTTTTTTTGTTTTCTTACAGTTCCAGAGGTCAGAAGTCCAAAGTATCAGCACAGCCTCACTCCTTCCAGGGATTCTAGAAGAGAATCTGTTCTGTGCCTTTTCCAATAACACCAGCATATCAGGTGCTCCTTAATTCTTCCTCTTCCACTATCTTCAAAGCCATCCCTAGAGCATCTCTTCTCAGTCCTCCCATGGCGCTTTCTTTCTGCAATTAAATCTCTCTTTGTCTCTCTTGGAAGGACAGTTCTGATTGTCTTTAGAGCCCACCTAGATAATTGAAGAACATTTCCTCATTTTAAATCCTTAACTTCATCTGTGAAATCCCTTTGCCATATAAGCTAACATTCTTAAGTTCTGGTTTCTAGAACATGGATATCTTTGGGAACCATTATTCAGCCACCACACCCTCCAAGGGACCAGAGCTGGGAAGGAACCTGTGTTGGATCCTCCAGACCAGATCAGACCACCTGCTAACTGAATTAACCCCTAAGTAACCACAGTCAATGCCTCAAGGGACAGAAGAACCATCCACTAGAATCTTGCCCAAATGCCTGACCCATAATAAAATGGTGGGTATTGTAAGCAACTGAACTTTTAAGGTAATTCGTAACATAGCCAACCAGAATAGTACTGATGGATCTGGGTGATCTGTTGTACTCTCTGTGCATAGGTTCATCTTGTGATAGAAATACCTATCTTTGGAGTGACCATCAAGGTCATGAACACTTGGAGGATTATTCTAGTTCCCTCTATCACCACTGCTTGAGCCAAAAGCAGCAAGGGAAATTGTTCTTTCTGCATAAAAAGAATTAATTCTGTGCAGGTGAGAATACTCCTGGGTATCTTCCTCATTTCCTCTCCAGACTCTCTTTCACCCCCTCATTTTCATCTTTCCCTTAAAGTCTGAAGTCAGGACGTACTTCAGAGCAGGAATCACGCATGGGTCTGAGGAAAAGCGTTTCAGTTCCCTTTTTCCCTTACTTTGATCTCTGCCTTCATACACTGGAGCAAGCTGACCCCGTACCTGCCTGAAAGCTGCTGCTGCAGTGCTTCTTCCCACCCCCAGCTCCACTGGGCCCTTCTGTGGACCTGGACAGGCCTGTCAGGGTGTTTTCAATATTATAAGAGATGAGTTGTCCTAATAGCCTTTGCCCTTCTTCTATCGCTGTGGGAACGAGACATGCTTTCTAATTTTCTTGTTTGGGAGGCTGAAATCCTTGATGCCGACTCCGAAACATGCTGGGTTAATAAACACTCCCAAACAGTTTAAAGCACTCAAGAGTCTGTTTAAAATTACAAAGGACTTTCCAGAAGAATTACCAAGTTTGTTTACTGGAGCTTGACTCAGGACATTTTGTTCCTATAATGCACTTCATTTCTTCATGGGCACAGATCATGCATTTACTTAGAGAGACATTTATGTCCCTGGGAGTATGGAGAAAATGGGACATCAGGATGGAAGTAGAATAGCAACTCAGCATAACCCAGGACAACACAGGAATCCTAGTGTTCACAGCCCTCATGCCCAGAGCTCACACCATCCCACAGCCCCACTTAAGATTCACAGCTGACAGAGGTGTAGGTAATCTCATACCAGCATATTTCAAGAAAGTGAATATGATTTACTTGTGAGCTTGTGGAGAGGTGGGGGTATTTTGAGAATGAGCCTACAAAAGTAGTATTTGTTGAATGAATGGCCAGGGACAGTTTCCCACCCAGCAGACCAGGTTTACATGTTGTCATACTTCTATGGTCTGAAACCTACCTACTGACTTTCAAACTGAAAGGTTGAAACCAAAATGACTTTGAATAATGACTCTTAGCCATCTTTTTCTCCCATCTCAAGCAATATCTTTTGGGGTCAGGGATGTTGAGAGGACAATTTCTCTTCTATCAGCTTTCAGCACACCTCAATTCTGCCTAATGCAAATATTCTGAGTACAACATCTGTACGAGTCTTATTTTAGGTCTGGGGGTATGGAGTGAGCAAGGCTAGGATGACCTACCATCCTGGTCTGCCTGGGGCTTGGAAGTGACCAGAACACTGAATTTGAAGTTGTAAACATGAAAAAAAAAACCCACAAAATCAGCACGAGTTGGTCACCCCTCTGATTTCTAGCATTACCAGAATAACATAGAAAGGAACAGTGAATATGGAATTCCAACTGTGAGATGTATTGCAAAAAGACAGTAGGCAGATGTTCTATTGTGAATGGTTTAAGAAAGTTTCTTTCCAAAAACAGAAACCTAACTCGGTATTAGAAGAATCCCTAGAAGCTAACTAATAATGCAAGGGGAAAAGTGTTCCAAGAAAACTCACCAAATGTGTGAAGGTTTTGATACTAAAGAAAGTCTAGTACATACAAGGAAGTAGGACACATCCTTTGTGACTGGAGTCCAGAAAAGAAAGAAGAGCTGACCTCCGTTCACATTTTGGTTGTCCTTTGGTATCTGTGGGGGACTGGTTCCAGGACCCCCACAGTCTGTGGGTGCTCAAGTCCCTTATATAAAAACGGTAAAGTATTTTCATATAACCTACACACATCCTCTCATATACTTTAAATCATCTCTATAGATTACTTATAATAACTAATGTAACATAATGCCTGATGCAATGCCTAATACAAATATTAAGTAATTAGCTGTTAATACTGTATTGTTTACAGAATAACAAGGAAAAAGTCTTTACATATTCAACTTTTTAAAATTATTTTTGACCTGAGGTAGAGGTAATCTGAGGCTGCAGAGGCCCACAGATGTGGAATTACAGTAGGAAGTATTGCAATAGGAAGTCCCTGAAAGTTTTTTTTTTTTTAAAGAATAAAATCCTCCAACCATAAGGTTTTGCTGAAGGCCTTTGTTGCCAAGCTCTTCAGTTTTTGTGAGGATGCCAGTTCTACTCCATACTGGCTCAGAACCAAAATCCCTTTCAGATGCAGTGAAATGAGCTACTCTTCTTTTTTTGGCATCAACCAAGTTAAATGTGCATGGAGAGGATCCAATTTTAAATAACTAGTGCTGCATACATGTGAACTGTCCATGCACACTTTCATGGCTCTTTGGAGACAAGCTGGAATCTCTCCAGTGCACCCTGCTGTGTGGAAATGCCTGAATTCCTACCAGGTGCAGTGCATCCTGACCCCAGGCTCCCAATCACCCCTCCCTCAGCCACATTGACATTCCTTTCTAGAATCTTCTATGAGAGTCAAGTTTCTTTTGTCCTCACCCTTTCCCAGTGTGCTGACCTAGTAGAAATCTGTGGTTTCCTAGGTCACTGTTTCTCAGGCTGTTGTCCCAGGGCCACAGAATGACCATCACCTAGACACTAGATGGTAGAGCAAATCCACAGGCTCCTTGAAGACCTAGTGAATTAGAGCCTCTGGTGTGAGGTCCCCATGATCCTGGTGACTCTGACACTTGTTTATATTTGACAAGCACTGTCCAAGGCAAAGCATTGCTCCACAGCTGATTCCAGGGCTGCATGCTGCCCTCTCTGCCTCTCTCAGACCACAAAAAATGGGAATCATTCCAAATCCAGAATCCTCTCTGCATCCTCACCATTTCTGAGCTCTTTCTTCACTTTGTGGGCAGCTCGTCATTAACCTCACTCACCATTCCATGTCAGTTGGTCTCTTCTCGGCTCTCCTGCTGTCCTACTGGACCAAGACTCTGCATTTAATCTCTCTTTTCTCTATGTCTTGATCTTTAGCTCTCTATGCCTTTCCCATTCTGATTTCAAGTTAATATAATTCCGCCACCTCTGCCTCATTCCCAGATTGCTGAACTCAATTACTATAAATCAATCATATAACCAGTGTTTAACTGAGAACTGAACCTCTGCACCCAGCACATTCCCACATCTCTTTTCCTTCCTTCCTTCCTTCCTTCCTTCTTTTTTTCATTCCTTTTTACTACATGAGTTTCTGAAAGGTGGTGTTGTAGTCAAGGATTGCAAGGAAAACATACAGAACACATAATTTATAGTATTATTTATAATGGTTACCCAAGAAGTCAAATACAAACAAAGTGCAGGAAATATGTCCACACATTAAAGACCTAGAGAATCTGGCCAAGGGCTTGGATCCCATGGCCATAACCTGCATGAGGTCAGCTGAAAACCATGACAATGCCTCCCAGGAGTCGAACTGGAGACCTAGAGCCCACAACAATGACTGTTTCATGGATCTGCTCTGGGAAGGCCCCGAGGTCAGTGGTGGAAGCTAAAAGTCTGTCAGTGGGATGAAGGATCTGTGCCAGGAGGCTGAGGGTTCTTCACTGGAGCCAGGAAGCAATGCTCAACATAAGGACCAGGGCTTCCCCGAAAAGTGCCACAGCCATCCTCAGCGACAATGAGGTCCCGAGCTCCTCTAACGATGAGAACAGCCAAATTCTTATCAGGGAAGAGGCTCAACAAGCTCCTCCAGGAGAAGCCACAGCAACAGGAGAACCAACAGCACCGAACAGGCTTTGGAGAACCCATCATGCTACTTTTTTCTCTCTAGGTCTCCTTTTTATGCTGGCAGCTGTCCTCAGGTGGGCTCTCCACGCTCAGCACCATGCTGATTTAGTTCAGCTGGTATTACAAGTTGACCACCAGTTACCAATCCACTACAGGTGGAAACATGAAAACCATGGGATTTGCATCCCCAAAACTGGAGCAACGTCACAGTGAGAGGGCATCTAAAGTCCCACTCAGCGTAACAAAACATCCCAGACTCAGCATTTCCCAACTCCAATGGAACAGCGGAAGGCGGCACAAACAACCCCATTGTGCTGGAGTGAGCAGGCATTGATCCAACAACTGGAGGCAGACAGCTACCATCCACCATCCCAAAGGGATTGGATTGCTGTATCACAGAGACCGACCAATGATAAGCACCCAGAAGAGATGCTTTTCCAGTCCACAGGGCTGGAGACTCCTCTACTATCCCACCAAGAAATACCAGAGCTGTCCTGCAACAGGAACCTGATCAGAGAAGCTCTCTCACTTGCCCCACTGAAAACTCCTTGTCTCCTTCCAAGGTAGACAATGCAGGAGGCTCAGCTGGTAAAGCCCGTAAACCCCTCAGCAAGCCCCCAGGAGACACCATATACCCAAACAAGTAATGAAGCAAAGGCTCAAAAACCACAGCCCTGAAAACTAGGCAAGGTCCTGGGGAAGAACCTATATGGAATGACTGCCTGCTAAAGTAAAAGATTTACGCTGGGTGTGGTGGTGCACATCTGTAACCCCACACTCTGGATTGAGGCAGAGGGACCATGAGTTTGAGCCCTGTCTGGGCAGTTTAGTAACTTAGAGAGATACTTTCTCAAAAAGATAAAATTAAAATGCAAGGTGGCGAGGGGATGTACTGTGGTGAGAAGGCTCTGGGTTCAATCACCAGTATTGATAAAAAAGAAAAGAAGGAAGGAAGGGAAGAAAGTTAAATAAAATAAATAAATAAAGTAAAACATTTAAATGAAACCCAGAGTCCCTTAACATATGGACAAAATGTCCAGAATACCATAGAAAATTACCTGTCAGTCTAAGAAAATCACAAGCAACATAAGACAACCAACTCATGACGATGTCTGACACCTTTGATGTTGGAAAGATTTCAAAAAATTAGAGATCAGTCATCATAAAACCACTTCAACAATCCATTACAGATTTTCTTAAAACAAATCAAGAATTAGAAAACCCCAGAAAAGAGATGGAAGTTATTTTTGTTAAGCTAGGTGGTAGTTACAGACTTGAAAAATAGCATGAACGCTAAACATCTGTATAGCTATGAAGAAATTCAAGGAAATACAAATTTTGGGAAACATTAGTCATTTTACAGCTCCAGCTTTCAGTGTTCAGTAAAACTTGTTAGGTGGATAAAACTCAGAACACTGTAATTTTTCATGGGAAATCTAGATTCCAGAAATGTATGACAGTCCAAAGAGTGCCACAAGGGAAGGTGAGGGGTATCTAGAGGGGAGACATGGAATAAATTCCAAATGCACCAATAAACTTAAATTCACTCCACAGGGTCTTCAAGGAGTCTGAACCTAACTGATGGTCATGGTTTGGGGTGCCTTCAAAGCAGCAGATCCCCCAGCCCCATCCCAAGTGATTCTGGTTTTGTGTGTCTGCCCCCATCTCTGAGTTTATATGCTCAGCCAGCTTCCTAGGGTACACTGAGGTTGCCAGTTTGGGACTTATTTAGGGAGAATCAAACTTGATCCTATTCCTCATGGGCATATGCATCCCTCGCAACTTTGGTCTTTTAAACAAGGCTGCTTCTGTGACTTTTAAAAGGAAGATAACTTCATAACACTCAATATGGATATAACATTAATGTGCTCTGCATTTCAAAAAGCTAGAAGAAGGATTTTGAAAGTTTCCACCAAAAAGAAATGATAAACACTTAAAGAGATAGCTAGGATTAACTTGATTTAAACATTACACAATGTGTTCATGTATTGAAACATCACATTCTCCCAACAATATGTATAATAAATTTTTAGTTTTTATTAGCTAAAAAACATTTAATTTTAAAAATAAAAGCCTTACGAGTGAAAGAAAATCAACAAATGTGATAAAGCGTGAATCAAAAAAAGATACAGAAGATATAGCAATCTCAAAAATTCTACAGCATATGACTTTTTTGGTTTTGTTTTCCTAAGAGTTGCCATCATACATTCTATTAGGTGATAAGGTGTATGAGAACTATCTTAGAAGACAGTCCCCTACTGTGTGGGTTTTTCTAAGTCACTTCTCCAAATATAGGTGCTGACATAGCAAAAGCTTCATACTGTAGTCCTGTTTTGTTGTACAAAGTGGGCGAAAAATTATGTTTCACAGCACATAAATGAAATCATTTGCTATAGCTCTCTAGTGATTTCCCTCTCCAAATTTAATCATAATCCCTCTACCTTAGAAGTGATGGAGATAAAAATGTTCATGAATAATGGCTGATAATGTTGACAAAATACTAATTTGACAAGAGTAATTGTTCATGCACATTAGTTGAGGGATAAGAGTTCTTGGACAGGATCTTGATTTTGTCCTAAATAATCGATTAATTTTAGGGGGAAAGAATTTTGCTTGGGGCCTCCTAATTCTCCTCGAAAACACAAACTCAGAGGAATCTCAATTAACAGTATCCATTTTCATTTTCATTCATCAGTTTTAGCAGTAATGGAAAGTGAAGAGGTTCTGCAGAACCATTTTGTGGACTCAAAATAGTCTGTAAGACCTAGTCGGTTTTCCATTTCTCACTTTACAAATTATTCTTCGAAGGAAAGAAAACGCCCCAATTAATAAACATGTTTCATGAAGGTACTTTGTCGGATAGAGGGGTGCTCCTAAATAACATGTTCCCAGATTCGATCAGGCTTGTTTTGTCTGGCAAATGAATTATGTAAACCTTATCCACCAGAAACTGTTTCAAGTCAATTAATTGTTGTAATTACTTAAGATTTCTTTTTAATGAATATGGCTCTCCAGGGACTCGATGATATCCTGTCATTTGTGGGGCCTGATAAATGGAATGTGATTTGTGGCTCACTGCAAACCAAACCCTGTACTTGGGCAATGTCTGCTTCCTGCCTGCTTGTTAAATGGAAGAAATGCCCTTGATGAAGGGAGATACGTTCGTTATAAACAGCTCCCAGTTAGCTGGAAAATGAGGGGCTAAATTGGCTGTCCTCACCCTTCTCACTCTGCTTCTCTTCTTTCTTTGGAAAGAAATTCACCAAGCCCACGACCCCAGTAAAGCTGCACATCATAATTATTGACAGTCTCACCATCTTGTCTCTTGTCTCCAGTAGCTTCAATAAATTGAGGTCTTGCCGGGGGCGTGGTGGCTCACGCCTGTAATCCCAGCACTCGGGAGGCTGAGATAGGCGGATCGTTGTGAGTTC
>RJWT010015802.1:0-20409 GCA_004365215.1 Cuniculus paca | reverse complement strand
TCTTAAGCTTGTCTGTTCTTTTTTTTCTGTATCTGCTCTAGCATCATTCAGTATAGTCTTTAGTTTGGACACCTTCTCTGCAGTTATCTGAGAGATTATTTCTGATTTTATTCTTTTCCCAGAGCCTCATTCAATTGCTTTGTGGTTACCACTTCAGATGTGGGAGGCTTTCAGACTGTCTCAGCTTTTTGCCTCCTGGGTTTCCTTTTGATGAACTAGATGTCTGGGGTTGCAACTTTTTAAAGTGTCTTCTCAATTTCTTTTTTCTTTTCTTTCTTTTTTTTTTTTTCAGTTTAATTCCTGGGGTGATGCTTGTAAATTGCCTATGGTGGGTTACTTTAATGCTACTATTTAGGGCCCTCATGTAATGACTATTTTTCTGAGGTACCTTCCAAGGGTAGCTGGTTTTTGGATTGTGAGTCTGTTGAAAGATCTTACCTCTTCAGTTTTTTAGACATAAGAAGTTGGTGCTTGTTTGGAGTAGTCCCTGGTTCTTTGGCACTGTGCCACAGTATTATCTGTGACCATTGGTCAGTCTCAGCCATAGAATACCAAGATGAACAGTTGTTTAGAACAATTATGTCACTTTTGGTTATAGTGGTACCAATAGCATGAAATACAGCCTAGAAAATGACAAGCTGAGCTAACCATTAATTTGCCACTTTTAACCACATGAACAAGATTTTTAGTTATATAACAAAATCTAAAACAAACCAGAAAATTACATGGAGTATAGAAATCCTTAGTATGTGAGTTTTGCCCTCAGAGTTTAAAAATTTTAAATGAGTTAAGAAAAAAGTAGAGAAGTGGAAGAAGAGGAAGAGATTAGAAGCAAGTTGGGAGTACAAAGGGTGAATCACACTAATTTGGGAAACTGGTGTAGAAGACTGGAGGGAAAAAGAGAAGGAAGAAATAAAAAGAAGAGCAAAACAGAACCACAACCACAAAGAGGCCAGAAATGATGTTCACACATATAAAAACAAGATCAAACAATGAAGGAGAAAAAAAAAAGTAAACAAAAGCAAAAAGCAAAAAACAAGAACAAACCCACCATCAACAAAAAACAAATGAGAGACAGAGAAAAAGAGAGAGAGAGAGAGAGAGAGAGAGAGAAAGTCAATTTCCAAGGTTGTCTCTGCTTTCACTGGTAGATGACCTGTGGAGACTGAGTCCCAATCCATACCAATCTATCCCAGAAACCAGCAGTAACTTTTTGGCAGTGTAATAGATAATCTCAGCCAACCTGCACTTTCTGGCTAAGACCAGAATCATTTGGCTTGCCACCATCTGAGTATCTTCTGCAAGCCTCAGCCCATCTGCAAACCACTAGATGGAGTCATAGTTCTGATTTCTGGTCTCAACTGGCCCGTCTCCAAGATGGCTTCAAGCCAATTGTTCTCGCCTATGGAAGGACTGAGCCCTCTGCACTCATTGCCACCCATTGCAGTCCATCATGTCTGCTGCTCCCCTCCACTACTGTGTCACTCCACAGAGAACTCTGGGGTTACCAGCTGTCACTGTATCTGAAGGTTTGAATTGCTCCTCTCATGCAGTGAGTCCCACCTCAGGGAAAAGGTGCTGCCAGTTACCTCCTTCTGTGTTGATGTTCTGTCTTCACTCTCTATATGGGCTTCAGTTTACACTTCAGATTCTTCCTGAGTCCAGGAGACCCACTTTCCTCTTTCTTGTCTTCTTCATGATGCCATATTCCAGTGTCTGGATGGTTACTCTCAGAGAGACTTTTACTCTGCTTCTCACCTCTCCACCATCTTGGTCTCTCCATGGATAACAATTTTAATCAATAAATTTAACAACTTAGAGGAATTGGAAAAATCCCTCATAAGCACAACTTTGCAAAACTGTCCTAAAGAGAAAAGTAAAATCTGTTATCATCCTTTAAATATTTGAATGTATATTGAAAGTCTCTCATGCACAGAATCACTGTATCAGATTGATATGTTGGTGACTTCAAATAAAAAGAAATAAAATAGCCTCTTTAATAAATAGTACTTGAAAAACTGTCTCTCCACATGTCAAAGGCTAAAATTAGACCCATGTCTATCACCATGCACTAAACCAAAGCCAAAATGGATCAAATATTTAAATATTAAAGCAAAAACACTAATTCTACTAGAAGAGAAAATAGGTAGGAGTCTTGAAGACATATGCTTAGGCAGGCACTTGATGAACAAAACCCAGACCACACAGGAAACACTACAAGGAATAAACAAATGGGGTCTTGCCTTAATAAAAAGCTTTTGCACAGCAAAAGAAATCACTGGCAGAGTGAAAAGATAACCCACAGGGTATGAAAAATTATAGCTGTTCCTCAGACAAAGGACTTGGATCTAAAACATATAAAGAATTGAAAAAATCAGACCCTCCAAATTCAAAGATCTAATCCAAAAATGGGATGAAATGAATATGCACTTTGTAGATGAAGAAATACAAATGGTAATAAATACATGAAAAAGTGCTTAACATCATTGGTCATTTGAGAGATGCAAATTAAAACAATACTGAGTTTCTATCTAACCCCAGAAAGAATGGCTATCATCAAGAAATCAACCAGTAACAAATGCTAGCAGGGCCGAAGGGGAAAAGGAACACTTCTCCACTGTTGCTGGGAGTGTAGATTGATGTGACCACTGTGGAAATCGGTAAGGAGATTCCTCAAAAAACTAGGGTTAAAGGTCCCATTTGACTCAGCTTCTGGATATCTTCCCAGAGAAATTAAAAGCATCATGCCACAGTAGTATATGTGCACTCATGATTAAAGCAGAACAATTTGTAACAGTTAAGTCTTGCAAACAATCCAAACACTCATCAACTGAGGAATGGATTTTAAAAATGTGGTCTTTTAATACAATGAAGTATTAGTCATAAAGAAGGATATGCTTGATGCTTTTATAGGTAAATGGATACAACTTTAGACCATACTCATAAGTAAAATAAATCAGACTTGCATGTGTAAAGATTGTATTGTATCTCTAGTGTGAGAAGCTGAAAGAGAAAATAAGATCCAAAATGTACAATAGATATTGTGAAATGAGAAGAAACTGTTCAAAAGGAAATAGAAAGTGGTATGAGTGAAAGGAGAAAAGAAGGAAGGGAAAAGGAAAAAGTACATATAGCTAGATAGTTAAGATTGTTATTCTACTAATTTGTCTTAATTCATTGAAAAGAATGGTCTGTGCTAATATTGTTAGGTCAATTTTTCATGCCTATAGCTTGTATTCTGAGCAACTACTTTGAAGATAACAATATGAAATATGTTAACCATTGTTACTCTCCAATTATCTTGTTTTGAAATTTTGTTTCATTGTTTTTTTCTTTAAAATAAAACAAAAAAGAAATAAAATAAAATATCAAACTTTACAAACCCTGTCCTCACAAAGACATTATATAAGAAATTTGGAAAGATATGTTTATAAACAGAAATACTCTACTGATAAAATATCAGTTTTTCCAAATTCACTATGAATTTAATGTAATTCTAGTCGAAATAGAAAAATAGCTTTTTTTTTTTAGTACATGTTTGCGTATATGCATTTTGAAACCATCTTGGGGAAGTTGATACATGTATATAATACACCTAGTTTTTTTTAAAATCCCCTTCCCTCCTCCCCTTTCTCCTCTTCTAAGTCTCCTTTTCCCATTTTCATTCTTGTTGATATTGCTAATCTTTGATCACACTTATAGTATAAAATGTCTATGTTCCTTGAGGTTATTAGGAAATCTTACCTGGCATGTCTTCGCTCTGCCTATTTTCCCCTTCCCTGCTCTTCACCCATTGCCCTTGGTCCCCTGGGCCCCTTCCCATGTGCAAGATATCTATTCCCTTGTCTCATTCTATCCTTCCTTTATTTTTTCTTAGTTTGTACTTTGCTTTTCTCAACAGAGAGATATCATGTGGCATTTAATTTTTTGTGTTTGATTTATTTCACTTAACATTATTGTCTTGGTTACTTTTTTCTTGTTGCTGGGACAGAATATCTGATGCCCAAAGTGAAGGAAGGAGAGGTTTATTTCTTACAGTTTTGGGGCTTTTAGTCCATGGTTAGCTGGCTGCAAGGCAGGGTGGCGTTGCTGAGGCGCTGCCATTCAGGGCGGCTGCAAGCGGCAAGAACGAACTACACCAAAAAAAGAGGAAAACACTCCCCCATTCCGACCTTACATTGTACGTCGGCTCCACTCCTGGGTGGGTGCAGAACTCACACTACCAATCCCAGTGCTACACAACGAGTCAATCATAAATGTTAGATTCAGCCACTTCCATGACTACATGGGCCTTGGGGGGGGGATCTATATACGAATGGTAGCAATTATGTTTTCTAGGTCCATCTATTTTCCTACACATATCTTCAATTTGTCCTTCTTTAGAGCTGAGTAGTATTCAATTATATATAGATACTACAATTTCCTTATGCAATCATTTGCTGATGGGTGTACATGCTGCTTCCAGGATTTAGTTATTAGGAACCGTGCTGCTACAAATACTGGTATAAATGTGTCACTGTAGCATGTGAGCTCTTTGGGGAAGATACTTAGTAGGGGACTAGCTGAGACATATGGAATTTTTAATTTGGGTTCTTATAGAAGTCTCCATCCTGATTTTCACAAAATTGTAATAGTTTTCATTCTCACTAACAATTAGAGAGGATCCTTTTTTCAGCACAGCCTTGCCAGGATTTATTATTGTTTGATTTTTCAATGATTGTCATTCTTTCTGGAGTAAGATGGAATCTCGGTGTTGCTTTAATTTGCATTTCTCTAATGACCAGAGATATTGAACATTTTTTCATGTATTTGTTGGCCATTTCTTCCTTTGTGACATATCTATTTTTCTTGATAGTTACATTTTACTTAATAATTCTTTACTGCATCTTTAATTTTAGGCGGTCAACTTTTCTTTTAATTCTTTGTATAATTGAGGTATTACTCCTTTGAGGAGAAGCTGGCAAAAACTTTCCCCCAATCTGTGTGTGGGGGGCGGCCTCTTCATTCTAATTGATTCATTTGTTATACAGAAGCTTTCTGGCTAATATAATCTCCCTTATTATTTCTTGCTGTTAATTTTTGTGCAATTGAAGTTGTTTACAAAATCTTTTCCTACAACTGTATCTCCAAATGTTTTTACCTATTGTTTCTTCTAGTAGGATTGTTTCTGTTTTAGTATTTAGACCTTTGATCCTATTTTGATTTTAATTTAGTACATGATGAGAGATATGAGCCCAGTTTTTTTCTGAAAATAGATTACCGTTTTTCCCAGCACCACTTGTGTAATAGGCTAGCTCTTCTCCAACATGTGCTTGTGGCCCCTTTGTCAAAGATCAAATAGCTGAATGTGTCTGGAGATGTTTCTATATCCTTTATTCTGTTCCATTAATCTGTGTATCTGTTTTTGTTCCATTACCATGCTATTTTTATCACTCCTACTTCAATAACTTGAAGTCTGGTATTGTAAGGCCTCTTGCTTTGCTTTTGTCCTCCAAAATTGCTTTTCTATTCTGGGTCACTTCAGGTTCCATATACATTTTAGGATCATTTTCTCTAGTTCTGTAAAGTATGCTATTGTTATTTTCATTGGGATGGCATTGAATCTGTGTAACAGTTTTGAAAGTATGGCCATTTTGACAATATTATTCTGCCTATCAGGAAGCAAGGGTCATCTTTTTGTTTTCTCATTTCCTGTTCAATCTTCTTTTTTATAAGTTTTCTTTGTAGAGGTCTTTCGCTTCCTTGGTTATGTTTATAACTAGGTGTTTCATTTTCTTGAAGCTACTGGAATGGTATTGTTTTCATAATTTCCTTCTCATTAAGTTCATTATTGGCGTAAACAAATGCCAATGGTTTTTGTGTGTTGACCTTGTATCCAGGTACATTGTTAAGGTTGGTTATTAATTCTAAGATCATTTTTTTTGTTTTGGTGGGGTTCCTTGAGTTTTCTATATACAGTATCATGTCATCTGAAAATAATCATAATTAGAGCTGTTTCTTTTCTGCATGTATCCCTTTTATTTTATTCTCTTGCCCAGTTTCTCTGGCTAATATTTCGATTACTATGTTGAATAGAAGTGGTGATAGTAGGCATCCTTGTTATCCTGATTTTCAGGGGAATGTTTTTATTTTTGCCCCATTTAGTATGATGCTGGCTGTTGATTTGTCATAAATAACTTTTATCAAATTTATGTATCATCCTTCTACAGCTATTTTTTCAGGGCTATTATCACAAAGGGGTGTTGGATTTTGTCAAAAGACTTTTTCAGCATCTATTAATATGATTATGTGGGTCTTAATATTGCTTCTGTTTATGTAATGTACTGCATTTACTGATTTACACCAGGCAGGTGCTGTGCCTCTGAGCTACATGCCTGGTGCGTTTATTGATTTATGTATGTTGAATCATCTATGTGTCTCTGGGATGAAATGTACTTGGTCATTATGTATGATCTTTTTGATAATATGCTGCATTTTATTTACTAATATACTGAGGAGTTTTGCATCTGTGTTCATAAAGGAGATTGGCTTATAGTTTTCTTTTTTAGTTTGGAACTTGTCAAATTTTGGAATAAAGGTGATACTTGCTTTCATAAGTGAATTTGGGAGCATGCTATTAATGTCAATCTCTTTGAAGAGCTTGAGAAGTATAGATGATATAACATCCTTAAAGATTTTGTAGAATTCAGTCATGAATCCATCAGCCCTGGGTAGTTTTTTAGTTGGTAGTCTTTATTACTGTGTCACTTTCTTTGCTTGTTATTGGGTTATTTAGCATATTTATGTCTTCATGGGTTAGCTTTGGTAATTTGTATAAGTCCAGGAATCTCTTCATTTCTTCAAAATTTGTTAATTTTTTGGAATTTGGCTTTTCAAAATAGCTACTGTCTTCTGGATTTTGACAAGGTTGTGATTTCACATTTTTTCTTGAGAGTCTTTTCCACATAGTTCTGTTGTAAAGGGATGGAGTACTCTGTAAATATCTAGTAAGTCCATATGTTTCAGGATGTGGTTCAGCTCTGATATTTCTGTGCTGATTGTTGGTTTAGTTAATTATATCTTTGCAAAAGTATGGTACTAATTTCCTTACTATGATTGTTGTCTTACTTTCTTTTCTCATTGCTGAGGCAAAGTACCCAGCATCCGTAAGTTAAGGGAGGAAATGTTTATTTGGAACAGTTAGCAGAAGTTTCAGTCCAAAGTAAGCTGGCTCGCAGGCAGGGTGGCATGGGAGAGGGGTATTACAGTAGAGAAATAGTCCACAACAAGCAAGCAGGTGAAAACACATTAGACCTCTTTCTGTGCCTTGTATTTTATGCAGACAGCCTACTTTAGGGCAGGCATAATACTCACACCCTTAACCCTAGCCAGAACTATCAGTGGAATGATTTGGTAATCACTCACTGTATTCAGCCACCTCTGGAAAGCTCATCTCCATGACTGCATGAGGTTGTGGGGGGACATCTAGATACAAAGCATAACAATTGTGTTAGTGTTTATTTTATCTTTTAAATTCTTCAGGTTTTGTTTTGTGAATACAGGTGTTCCAGTTTTGGTACATATATATTTATTAATGTAATAACTTCTTGTTGGATTGTTTGCTTAATTAGTGTCTGAGATTAGAATTGCTATTCCTCATTTTTGGTGTCCTGGTTCATGAAATTGTATTCATCTAGTTTTTCATCCTCCATACAAACTTTTTGTAGAGTTGTTTTGAGAGAGTTCATAGGTCTGGAGGGGTCTTTTGTTGCTATATATATATATATCCACCTTTTCTTTCCACTTCTTTTTTGAGGGCATACTGCAAGTTGAGGTGTACCAGAGTGATGGGAACTTGTTGTTTATATGAAGATTTTTATTGAAATGTTGCCTTTCCATGAAATCTTTTCAGCTCTGTATATCCAGTGATAGTATTTGCCTCTGCTGTTACTTACTTTAAGTGATTTGGGCTTTGTCCCTATTTTGCAGAGAGAATTACTTCTAATTATAACAGCAAAGGCTTTTCAGAAATGTCCTAGGTTTCCTTAGATATTAATTTTTTGGTCTGTCCTAGAATTCTTCCACCTGCATTTGTTAGCAAGGAAATGTTGCAGCCTGATTGGTCTAGTACCCAGTTTTGGGTAATGAGCCAAAGTAATGCTTGTGACTTTCAGACAATCTGAATATTGACAAATATGGAACAGCAATTGATGACAATAACCATGTCCCCTTGCTAAAGTGTTGCAATCAGCTATAACAAGAGTAGCAAGCACAAACTGGATAACAACGAGCTCTAGCAACTATACTGTGTCACCTTTAACCATAGCAACAAGACCTAAAGTTATATATGTACAGTTATGGAACTCTAAGACAAACCAGGTATTTATAGTCAGTAAATATCTATTCAATAGAAAACCTTTATCTCCTTTCAAAATAGAACAGTGTTCAGCTCTACTTAGATATGGCTACATACCTACAGATTCAAAAGGGTAAATGGTGTGGCCATTGGAGCATAAAGAAAAAAGAAATAGGTTACAAAAATTAAATAATGGAAGATGGAAACAAAATGGTAAGATTGATACAAAAGGTATTATTAAGCAGGAGAGGAAAATTAGTATTAGATAACAGTAACAGAAAAATCTAGATTAGGAATAAATAAAAGGGAAAGGAGATAAAACTAGAAGAAAAGAGAATAAGAAGAAATAGGAAACAGATTGAAAGAGAGATAGCAAAAAAAGAAAAGAGAGTATAGTTAACAGGTGCATACAATATCGACAAAATAAAGTCTTAAATTCTTAGTATGTATTATGGATTTAGAGTAAACATCAACTTTTTCAACATCGTGCTTGTTTACAAATCTAGAAAGTAACAACAGAAATAAATTCCTATATGAACTACAATGAAATACCAATAGAACTCTACAACAAAAATAATCTTTGCTTCAATTGTCACACTCAAGGCAGTCTTCACACATGACAACTGCATGTTCCACACACAAGTCTCACACTGACAGCACATATGCTTAGCTTTCCTTTCCTGTGTCTTAGGACATTCTTGTCACCTGTCTTGCCTTCCTCTTTTGTCGGGACCTTCTTACTATATTGTGCAGTGGGCACTTAGTGTGAAAATAAGATATCAATAAAATAAAATAAAATATCAAATATATAATGAGTGCTTAGAATAGACATTAACATTTTCACATCAGATATTCATTTGCTTACAAAACCTAAAAGATAACATCAGCAATAAATACCTATGTGACCCACAATGAAAATACAAACAAAAGTCTAACACAGAAATAATCTTTGATTGAATTGTCACACGCAAGGCAGTTTTCACACAGACTTGTGCACGTTTCATGCACAAATATTGCTTACACTGATTGCAATTATGTTTTGTTTTTCTGTCCTTTTGTTAGGGGACAGTTGACATCTTCTTGGTTTTGCTGTTGTTGCAGTAGTCTTTCTGATGTTGTGCCTGCCTGCTCACCTGTTAGCTCGCCACTGTGCTCCAGAATTCTTTGGCATAGTTCCCCGGGCAGAAACCCTTTGTTTTTCCTCTGTTGTAAATTATCTCTAATCAGCACCAGTTTCTATCCTCTAAGAAAATTTCTCTGTGATATTTGCACTTGTTATTTTCTTTGAAAACTCTGAAGCTATTTATGTCACATATGTTTAGGATTGACTAAAACACAAGTGACATCATATTTACTGCATAACTCATTAGTGACATCTATTCCCCTTTTGGTTTTGTTGCAAAAAGTTGCCATCTCTGGCTTAAGTCTTGTCAAGGTTTCCTGCCATCGTGGTGGAAAGCTGACATCAGGATTACTAGTGTGTTTTTCTTTGCTACATACGAGGCCAGTGTTACATCTTTCTGAAATCCAAGGATTGTACTATACAATTCTCTGTTTTGAAACTGAAACATTTCACTGGGAATTTCTGCTTTGTTCTTGTGTGCAGTTCTTATGCTGGTCAACTTTGTGCTCTGTTAGCAAATGTAGCATCAATCAGAAACTGGTGAATCAATTGTTGAATGTCATATGCTGCTTAGTTTGGGAAATGGGAGCAACAAGCCTGTTCACAGCATAATTTAGTTTATTATAGTACAAATAAAGACCTGGTGACCGAATTCCAGTATAAATTTCTAAATTGAAAGTATAGTATTTCTTCACATCTGCCAAGGAATATATTTTTATATTTGAAGGCTTTTTTGGCATATATTGCCTGAAGCTACAGTGACCAAGGAATGCTGCAAGATGTTCATCAATAGTCGTGTTTTCAGATGGTATATAAATTGCTTGACATTTAGACACAAAACTCTCATACAGTGAGCAGATAGAATCCACATTATTTGTTATTTTTCTTCCTTGGTAGGTGGTTTTGTCATCAAACCTCAGGCAATTTTGAAGGAAACCAAATCTTCTCAATGTCACTGTTATTCTACAAATCTCAAGTCACACCTATCACTTTTTCATAAGTCTTTTATATTCCTTCAATTACCATGAGAAAGTACTACTAAGTACAGCAGACCTATAAACACTTTCAGTTCAGTTAGTGAGGTTGTCATAATAAACATATTTTAAATATGTTTATGGGTGCAAACAGAATGTTTTACTTGTATTTCATCATTCGTGTATTTCACAATATCTCCTAGCATATTATCTGTTAAAAATAATTTCCAATGGCAGTGCGGGCATTTCATTCTATAGGTTTCACCCCTTCAAGATCCTTGTCATACTTTCATAACAAGTTTTAACACTGGATTTTTCCATTTAGTTCTGTGACCATTTTGTACCATTTCGACTAGCCAAGTATGTATGTACTCATATTACTGCTCCCTTCCTCATCTGAATCAAGAGGTCTTCCTTCCCTGTGCCTATACTGTTTAATTCGGGCTCCCTTTCACTGCCACAGGATGTTATGGCTTGAGTTGGATGTGCCCCTCGCACCCCCAAAGCTTCAGGCAGTCATAGGTGGGGCTTTTTCAGAGTGATCAGAACTAGACTGTGTGATGCTGAAATTGATTCATAGAGCAGTGCTAGGTTGAAGGACACTAGGATGAAGAGTGTGAGTGCTACCTTCCCTAAGCAGTCTGAATAAGATAAAAGGGACAGAAAGACACTGTTGAGCCCTCTTGTTGCTTTGCTACTTGGAACCAATGATTATGAACTGAAACCTCTATAAATAGTGAGCTAAGTATAGTTTTCCTCCTTTAACTTTTGCTGTCAAGTATTTTGTTTCAGCAATGAGAAAAGTAACTAAGACACAGAAACTTTGGCTCACATGGCCAACGTCAAGGTCATCATCTTCATCATCATCTCTACATGAGTCACCCGATGACTCCCTTTTGACCTCCTCTAAAACTTGCAAATCTATTTTTTCATGTGCCATTGTACTGAATTGGGTTACTTCTACAAGAAAAATCAAAAGAAAACTTTTTTTAAAAATCCTAAGTACCCCATTTGTTCCTGATTTGGTCAATTTTACCTGAACAATTAAACTTACTGGTTGACAATAGTTCTGTCCCATCTTATGCCGACCTTGTGAGTTCCCAGGTTTTCCCCATCTTGGACCTGTCTCACCTCATGGTTTTACTCTATAAAAGTCCTTAGAAAAGCCAATCTTTGGCAACCCACTCAGGACTCCTTCTGTCTCTCTCTCAGACAGAAGTTTTCTTTCTCTCAATAACTATATTCTGCTTATAAAAAAATCCTAAGTGCAAGAAAATTCAACAGTGAGCATTTCTCCTGTTACTGCTTTTGTACCCCTGTACACATCTTGCTGTTTGTCTGCCAAGTAGGTGAATGCATAGATGAGTTCCTGTTTTCCCCAGGCACAACTACTGTGAGCCACACCTGGATACCAGTATGATAAGTTAGATGTTTTCAGAACAGAATAATGGTATGGGTGTATTTTACCCTCTGTGATGCTCAGGGATACATACACAAAAAATGTTACACGGAACATTATGTGGGTAAAAATATTGATTTGACACTTTTGAACAGTTGCACAAACCTTGAAGTTCATTATAACAAATGGGTGAATACAAAGATTGCTTCCTGTATCACTCAGGCACAGCTACTGAAACACACAACTGCCTACCATTATACTAAATTATACACTTTCATTAGAAAATTATGGAATTTGTATACATTATCCACTGCAATGCCACAGGGGTAGACAATAATATATTGAAAAAAGAGAACTGAAGACTGACAATATTTGATTTTAAGACTTTAGACAATAGTGTATCTCAACTATAGCTTTGGCATTTTGGTCAGCTTTTTTATTTTTGGTAGGGACTATCCTATGCATTGTATGATCTATAGCAGTGTCCCTGGCATTTACATACGGGTATTTTCAACACTTCCCCCTAACTTAATTCAGTAACAAAAATGTAGTTATTGCTTAACATACCTAGAGGGTCATAATTAGTACCTAGTTGAGAACTAGTGCTATATAGCTTCAGTGTTTATGATAGTGTAATATTGACATAATGATAAACAAGGAACATGATGTAATAGACTACAAAGTGCAGGAATAGTTTCACATATGTATGACCAATTGATTTGACAAATAACAAAAGAAATTTAATGGAAAGCAGAATATATTTTTAATATATTTTTCTAGAAAAACTATAAATCAGTATCAGGAAAAAGTAAATTTTGATCCTGATCACATAGCACTATATAGTTAATTTAAGAAGCATGATGTCAGCAAGATAGAATACTAGGAAGATCCATGTTCTTATTTTCCCTTTGGAAACATCAAATAAACAACCATAGACTGAATAAGAACACATTATGCCCACTAAGGAAGTCATTTCAAGATGTATAGCAGTTCATGTCCAACCAAGAAAAAAATCACATCAAAACAGTAGCAAATTGCAGGAAACTTTTTTGTGTCCTTGGTATGGAATGGTCAATGAAGAAGTAGCCAAATTCTTGATCCCTTAGCATGGAAGAACAGAATGGAACTTGTTTGCAATGTTTTGGTCTGTGGGGATGCTAAAGATATGATGTTTTTCACACCTAACTCAAAGTTCAGACTGAGAAAAATAGCACAAGAATGTAAGGATGGAAAGATCTAAGGATGGAAGGTGGTGCAAGAGAATTTCAGAGAGGCTGCATGGCTATGAATTCCTTGGGGCAACAGATGACAAACAGAGGAATATAAAACATCTAAATCTCTAGGAAGAAGCCAAGTGAGATATTGCTATGGCTTGAATGTCTTCTCCAAAAGTCATATTGAAGTTTAATTGTTATGGTAACAGTGGTAAAAGGAATATACTTTAAGGGGTAGTTAGACCATGAGGGATCCAGAAACATGTTAGGTAGAACAAATATTTAAATAGTTGTTCCTTTTCTATTTCCTTCAGCTTTTCAGATATACCCTTTGTATTATCTTTTAGGTGGCCACATTTTCAATTAGTCATCCTTGATGTATTTCCTAGTACCTTATATTAGTAATTTTCACCATTTTATGAATAAATTAAAAAACCTTTCTACAGCTTAACTACACTTACCTATCTCTGCTCTTATGCCATTACCATCATATATTTCATTTTCATACTTTTTTTACATTTCCATATTCTCAACTCAAACTGTCCTTTTTAGGATATTTTATCTATGTTTTTACATTTTCTGATGCTCTTAATTCCTCCTCTTCTATGCTATAAACTGTGGAACAAAGAATTGAGGTTGCAGCACCAGTCTTACATGAAAAGTCTAGAGGCTTCGTGGAGCATCACTGGTATGAGTCTGTGTTGGAAGGCTAAAGGAGCTGGAGTCCGATGTCCACAGAGCATGGTCCCAAAGCTGTATGTGTTCAAGCACAATGGAGCTCTTCATATTTTGTGGTAATTTTTTTCTTCTCCCCCTTTTATTCCCTTTTAGCTACAAACCTATTGGTTGTTGCACTCACAACCAGGGCTGGCTGGCCTTCCATCATTTCACTGGTCTACATGCCAACCTTCTCCAAAAATACTCCATAGAACACCCAGAACTGTACTTTACAAGTCTGCTAGGCATTCCTTATTCTTTCAAATTAACATATTATAATTAATGGCCAAGATAATCTAATGTATAATGTTCATGTCTAATAAATATTCATGGCATTTAAATTTTATGCTTCAAATGACCTGGGCATAATAGATCCTGAAGTATTTCTTCTATAGACTGAACACAACCATCCAGCAGAGCTTATTAAGTTTTTGGTTTTGGGGTATTATTCAGAATTTGATTTAATGGAGTCTGGGGTTGAGTTCAGGATTCTGCATTTCCAACAAGTGCTTAAGGTTCTTCTGATGCAGGTGATTATTAAACTCATTTTGGAAGAAAGCAGTTGCAATTCTAAAGAATGTGCTGCAAAGCATGTCCAAAGGTTTGTCACTGTCATTTCTTGAGCACATTCAACGTTGAGTTTTACAATAAACACAATGGGTATAGTAAATTGAAATTAAAATTTGGATGCTTACTCCTACGAGTTCAAATTCTAGTCCAAATTATGGAACCTACATATCAGTAGTCATCAGGTACACTTATAAAGCACACCAAATGGAGTCTAATGGGTTGAAAATATCAAAGCATATGAGAGATTGATTAAACAGATTAGTGCTCAAAGAGATTTGGGTCGGACATTGAAGTAAAGAAAGTCCTTAGTGGTTGCAGAACTGGAGGAGTTCTTTCAAATTGTTTGAAGAATTTAAGCAAGGAGAATATAGAGGAATACAAATCTTTTTTTTTTGCTTTATAAAAACAAGTAGATGTAGAAATTTCATGCACCAGCCAAGTGTGGTGGGACATGCCAATAAGACTAGCCTTCTATGTGGTTGTGGCAGGTGTATTGCAAATTCTAGTCCAGCCTGGGTTACTTAGTGATTTAGTAAAGCCAAAAAAAATTAGGGGACATAGCTTAGTATGTAGGCCCTGGATTTAATCCTCAGTATGGAAAAAAGAAAAAAAGAAAAGAAGAGAAAAGTTTTATGCTAAACTTTTGGAAGCTAAGTCCACTAATCTCCCTTTTATAACAGCATGTCTTGATCCTACTAGAATAATCAATATATTCACTCTAATTCTTGAAAATTCAATTACTATCATCAACTTCTGCCCACTCACATTCCATTCTGTTGCAGTTTCACTTCAAGCGTTACGTGTTCTCTGTATTAATTTGTTTTTGGATGCTCTGTTTGCAGCTGCTCTAATTCTGTACAACACACAAACACTAGTTAGTAATGTTTGTTTCATTTGTTCTCACACATGTCTTGGCAAGCTGATGTATGGTACTGTGAATTCAGCTGTGCAGTACGGGTAGACCAGCTGCATTTCAGGACTTTAATGTAGTTATCTCTTAAGGCTTTTGTGATGGAGGACTTCTGGGATGGTGTTAATCTTTGTCAGGACAACTCCAGGTCCATGGTAGGCACTGAATCCACTTTCCTCTGACTACCTTATTCTGTTGGCCAGGACAATGCCTTCTTAACTTGATCCATCCTTAGCTTTGCCTTATACCAACAGTGCAGTCACTAGAGCCCTCATAACTACTTTGTAGAATAATCAGAAAAATTAGTCATATCATCATTTATTTTTATTTCCAATTTGTGAGTCATACAATTTGAAAACTGAGTTGTATAACCAAAGCTAAAAGTAAGTTTGACTGCTTTGTTTATGGATTTTATATAAAACAGTGTTTAAAAGACAAAGATAAACACAATTTAAGTGTTAATTATTAGACATATTTTGGTCACCTTATTCAAAATGTGCACTAACACATTGTGAAAATAAACATTTTCATTTAACACTAATCATTGTGAAGTGTTGAAACATTTTTCTAAAGCCACGGGACTTTGCAAACAAGGCCTCAGCTCAAGCAGTATCTCTTCTTGCACATTCTTTTCATTGACATTGGCTTCTCAGGTTCAAGTGGACAGACCATAGACTCCTTTTGGGAGAAGTGTTAAAGAATCTGTGTGAATTATTGAGAGTTACCACAGTGACTGACCTTACCTGTTTAAAATCCAGATAAGTCTTTTTAGTAGACTGAAATACTGAACCAATGATTCACCTGTCTCTGTACTTTTAGATGTAAAAAGGAATTTATTAGGCAGAATTTTAAAAGTACATGGTCAAGGAAATAAAATATGGGCTCTCAAAGATTAGAGGCACATTACATTCTGGAGTGGGAATACCTGTATTTATGGTTTTGAGTGGTAGAAATCTTTGGAATTTGTGAATCTTCAGAAAGTTTGGACTTGTTTTACTACAAAAGAAAATCAATAGAACACCCAGTGGTCAAATACTCTGAAAAAGAAGCTTGAAGAGAACAGCAGATATTGCAATGATATCCACTGTTCTAGGATTGGCTGAACCAATATTTTCAAAATGACCATACTTTTGAAACTGATACATAGATTTAATGTAATCCTAATCAAAATACCAATAGCGTTTCTCATGGAACCAGAAAAATATCTTAAAATTCCTGTGGAACCAGAAGAGATTCAGAATAACAGAGCAATCCTGGGCAACAAGAGTGAAGTGGAAGACAATACCATCTCAGACCTCAAGTTATACTACAAAGTCGCAATGATGAAAACAGCATGGTCTTGGCACAAAAACAGACATATGGAATAATCCAACAGAATAGAGGATGATAAACAACTCCATACACATTCCAATATGTAATCTTTGACAAAGGAGTAAAAGACTTATGCTAGAGGAAAGATAATGTTTTAACAAATGGTGCTGGGAAACTGGCTATACACATGCAGAAGATTGAATCTAGACATGCATATCTCACAATGTGCTGAATTAAAATAAAAACGAATTAAAGCTCTAATTTAAAATGAAATGTGCATTCTCCTGAAAGTTAAAATAGGCAGAACTCTTAAAGATATAAGCATAGGAAGGAATTTTCATAGCAGAAACCTAATTGAATAAGAAACATGAAAAATAAGCAAATGTGATCATATCAAATGAAAAAGCTTCTGCACAGCTAAGGAAACAGCCTACACAGTGAAGAGACAACGGACACAATGGAAAAAAATTTGCCAGTTATACCTCAGAAAAAAGACTAATATCTAGAATATATTTAGAACTCAAAAGTATTAGATGTTCTAAATAAAAGACCCATTCAAAAAAATGGACAATTGAAATGAAGACACTACTCAGAAGAAGTACAAATAGCCAAAAAACATATGAAACACATTTGACCATTATCAAAAAGCAAATTGAAACAACACTGAGACCCCTATTACTCTAGAAAGAATGACTATCATGAAGAAATCAAATAATAACAAATACTGACAAGGCTTCAGTGGGAAAGGAACTCTTCTACTTGGTGGTGGGAATGTAAACTAGTTCAACTACTATGTAAATCAGTATGGAGATCGGTATTGTTTTCCTTATTTCATTCTTGTTAAGTTCATTCTTTGTCCAGAGCACTGGTAGTGAAATTGATGGCATACTCATTATTCATTTTTCTTTTAAGACAAAAAATGTTAACGTGCAAGTTGTTTTTTCTAAGTTACGACCTCAGTATTCAGGTATAATTGCAGTATTGGCACTTTGTGATACATAAGTGGGGTTTGGGTTGCAGGTTTGGACATTTGTCTCTACGAGGTTCACCATCACTGCTCTAGAAGAATGCTATTGATTTTTGTTTGTTGATTTTGTATTCTACTACTTTGCTAGACCTGGTTATTAGTTCCAGGGGATTTTGGTGTAATTTTTTGGTCTTCTATGTAGAGGATCATGTCATCTGCAAATAATGATAATTTGCCTTCTTCTTTTCCTATACATACCCCTTTTATTTCTTTTTCATGATTGCTCTCATTAACATTTTGAGTAATATGTTAAAAAGAAAGTATGATAGTGGACATCCTTGTGGTTTTGGTTTTTTTGGACATCATTGTCTTGCTCTTGACTTTAAAAGGAAAGATTTCAATCTGTCTCCATTTAATGTGACTTTTATTGCATTAAGATAGTCTTTTTATATTTTCTTCAGTTTTTATCATAAATGGATGTTAGATTTTGACAAAAGCTTTTTCTGTATCTATTGAGATGATCATGTGATTTTTTTCCTTGCCTTTTAAAACATTTTTAATGTATGGCATTTATTCATTTGCTTATGTTGAATCATTCTTGCATCTTTGGGATTACATCTATTTGGTCATGATGTATTTTTGACAATTTGTTGGATTCTTTTTTCAGCATCTTGTTGGGGATTTTTGCATCTATATTCTTTAAATACAGTGGACTATGGTCTCTTTTTTTGGTTGGGTCCTTTCCTGGTCTTAGAATCTGAGAAATGTTAGCATTCATGAATGACTTTGGGCTTACTCCTACCTTTTAATTTCATTAAAAAGTTTGAGAAGTGTTTGCAGTAGGTCTTCCATGAAGCACTTGTAGAATTCACCAGAGAATTCATTCTGTCCTATCCAGGGATTTTCTTAGTTGGTATTTTTAAATTAATGCTTCAATTTCATTGCCTTTTACTGATTATGCAGGTTTTTATAACTTATTGGTTCAATTTGAATATATATATATATATATATATATATATATATATATATCCATTTCTTCGGAATTCTCTAATTTATTGGAATACAGGTTGTAAAAGTACTTAATGATCTTCTGAAATTTGCTGTTCTCCATTTTGACTTAACCTTTTTCATTTCTAATTGCATAGATTTGAGTCTTTATTTCTTTTTTGGGAAAGGGTAAGATTGCTATTGTGACTTATATCTAGATGTCCCCCCAAACTCTTATGCACATATAAATGGGGCTTTTTAAAGGTAGCTGGATCTAAACTATGCAAATGTGGATTGAGGATGTATGAATATGGATTAAGGATATGATAACTAAATTAGTCTGATGATTGGTTTAGCATAGTTTTGGGTGCGAATAATAGGAGTATGGGTGGCACCATCCAATGGGCTTTTAGCCTGCATTGGATAAAAGAGAAAGGAATGCTTGATATTGCTGTTTCATGCTATCTGCTTGCCCTTCTATGGACATCTAATGAGCACTCTGATCTAAAAGTAATTGTTTCATATGTTCTACTTTTCTTGTTTGCTCACTTAGACTGATTAAGGTACCTATAACTGTTCATTAAAGTTTCTTTTTAGCTTATGCCAATTTTTTTCTTTAATTTTTAGAAACTTCTGGCTCTTTTAGGCCTACCATAAAAACAGTTATATACATTTTTAGGGGTAGCCAAACTTATATACATTTTAGGTATATATATGTCAACATTCAGATATATATTATCCTCAAAAACTTTTACTTAGATTGACTTATAAATTACTAAACACTCATGGTATTAGCCCAACTGCCTTTTGGTTCACTTAACTTAACATTGGCTTAATTTATATCAGTTGATAAGAGTAAAGATGTTTTCAAAAATGATGACATGTTTCCATCCAGATTGTTAACCAACATCAGAACATAAAAAAATTGAGTTTATAAATATAATGCCTATTGTTGTTTATATATAATAATTTCTGTGCTTTTCCTTGGTCAAAGACTATATATGAATAAAACTTTAAAACTGTCAAGGGTTATAATTATTTTCTCATAAATAATATTTGCTAAAATAAGTATGCAGGGAACCCTTGGGCTTGGAAAAACTGGGACAAGACTCCCCTCTGTGGATAAAAAAGTGGATACATGAATTAATTTGTTCAGTTTTCTCCACTGATGAGACTTTTTGAGTTTTTTCCCAGTCTCATGGTGACACACCCTTATTAATGTTTTAATTATATTATTGTAATATATTAAGCATGACTATAATTAAAAGCTTAAAATATGTATGTCTACAAAACAAAGTTTTCTTAAGATATTAAAAGATTCTTGGTTTAATTTTCACACTTGATTTAAAATCAAAAGAAGTGGACCTGCATCAATTCCACCATCAGCCTGGGACATTTGGAGCACCCCTGGGGTCCTGTCTGGGCTCTGCCCAGCCACACCAGAGAAGTACAGCAGTTGCAGCTCTGGGCCTGGCAGGCGATGAAGGTGCACACAGCGAATTTCACCTGGCCATGCAGCTGGGGACATTGCGAGCAGACTGGTAGGCACCTGCGCCAATTCCACCATCAGCCCAGGATGTTTGGAGCATCCCTGGGGTCCTGCCTGGGCTCCACCCAACCACCGCTCAGCAACAGAGCAGCCACCGTGATGGTCTCGGATGGAGCTGAAGGCACGCACTTTCAATTTCACCTAGGCTTGGAGCCTCAACTGTGTACGTTGGGTTCACCTGCCACAGTGGAATGCAGCAAAATGACAAAATGAAAGAGAAACATGCAATCTTGCACCTCTAGTCCTTCCCAAACATGCCAAAGAGAAAAGAACATAGAAGAAAGTATAAGCCACACACCTGAAACTTCTGAAATGATAGCAACTGAAGTAAAGAAACAAGTCCATGAAGTTTT
>RJWT010015801.1:0-20222 GCA_004365215.1 Cuniculus paca | reverse complement strand
AAAGGCCATGACCAGTGACCAAAGAGGTCATTATGGTCATTCTTCCCAGTTGATGCACCAGGTGCTATGGCAAACAAAAACATTGAAAGGACACCCAGGCTTTGGAGGCAGATTTATTTATTTTACATTGACAGGCACTAATTGGGTTCATTCCCAAAGTATCAGGCTCTGATCTCTGGTGGTCTAGGGCTTATATGGGATAAGTGAGCAGGAAGTACAGAGCAGAATTGCTTGCCAATTGGGAATTGGTTTATACAATGTGCACCATAGTGGCCAGTTATGCATCACAGTGATCAGCCAGTCATTTCTAAGAGACAAAAACAACTGGAACAGGAACTCTTATCTGGGGAACTAAGAAATAGAAGTATACTGGCTGGGAGGGGGTGGCATTTTGTGCTACACTACCATCATGTTAGAAAATAGAAGTAAACCAAAGCTTGTGCATAGTTTAGTATTAAGTCAAGTGTCTTGGTTACTTTACTCTTGTTGTTGAGACAAAATACCTGATGCTCAAAATTAAGGGGGGAAAGATTTTTTTTTGTACTGTGTATTGAACTCACAACCTTGTGCTTATGAGGCAAGTGCTTGAGCTGCTAAGCTAAATCCCTGGCCCAAAAGGCTTATTTAGTTCATAGTTTATAGAGGTTTCAGTCCATCATCAGTTGGCTCCCAAGACAGGGTGGTATAGTGGAAGGGCAGCATTTCAAGGCAGCAGAAGACAGCAAAAGCATCAAGAGCAAAATGGGAGGGAAGAGCAAGCATCTTTTCCTCCCTTATATTATATGTAGGCTCTCTGCTCCAGGGTAGTCCTTTACACCCACACCATCTCCCTGCCCTCCTCTTGCACAGGCTCAGGATGTTTATAGAGTGAGGAACCTGGCCCCCTGCTCAGTCACTTAATTAAACTTCTAAACTTCTCAAGTTGACACAATGAATCAACCATAACACCAAGGTATCATACATAAGTCTTCTTAAACAAGCAATTATGAATTTTGTCCTAAACATATATAAATATAATGCTAAATTGAATATACAGGTCACAGAACTCAATTATACTGTTTAAAAAAATTTGTAAGTTTCAAGTATTTGTGATGTTTTAAAATAATCTCTCCAATCAATTTTGCCCAATAAAATTAGTAAAAGCTATGAAAATAAAGACTATATTGTTATTAAAGTACTGGCATGAAAACTAAAATCCATTAAATATGAAACTAGGTCTAAATATTTTCTATTAAATTAGTTATAAAAGCCAATGAAGTTTTCTACTATAGGCCAAGGTGGCGTACTGGATTAGGCTTCTTGCTACAAAAACCAAAACACAGACAGAATATGTAAAAGAAACAAAAAAAATACAGTTTCTCAGGCATTAATAATTACTTAGTAAAGGACTATGATTCCTAACAGAAGGGAAAATAACAAGCTGAGCTTTCTGCCCAAAACTATGTTATGATCATCAGGGATGAAGAAGCCAAGAAGAATACAGTGACTCTGCTTAGATTATCAAACAGAGCTGAAATTTGGAGACTTAGGGTGGCTGTAATTTGTAAACCAATATGTCAGAGGAGACCATAATGCAAGAGACAACATTAAAAATGTACATAGGAACCCTTTTGGGATTTTTACCAAACTCTAACAAACAGTACAGACATGAGGTAACAAAAACAAGACACAGCAAAGAATCACCACCAGGGAAAGAACTGGAAAGATACTGTAGGTTGAATTATTATCAGACTTTTCACAGGCTTGGAGATGCCAAAATTGTAACCATTCAAAATGAGAGGCCTCATTAAATACCTAGGGCACAAAGCAGAGATCTCAGGACAGGAGCACCTCCAAAGTAGAAATATACTAGCTTCACACTAAAGTCAATCCTTTACTTCGTTATTTTCCTGTTTCTGTTGCCCATTTTGAGCTTAAAAAGAAATGTTGAGAGAAAAAAGTAACGTACCTGAAGCCTAGAGAAAAACTACATTTCCTAAAAGAAGAAATCAAAACCCAACAGATGATGAGCTAACATTTACAATGCCCAGCAATCGACATAACTAAGACAGACTGGTGAAAGAGCATGAAAATATAATTTATAACCAAGTGAAAACTTAAGCAACTGAAAAAAAATTAAAATAATAAAATGATAAAATTAGCATATATATCCTAAATTAGCAAAAAAATTAAAAAGACTATTGAAGTATTATAAATATGGCTAAAAGTTTAAGTAAAATTTTGAACACAAAGAAAATCCAAAAATTATAATGAATGGAAAAAAGAACTAAAATTTCTGAGTATCTTAAATAGAATTTTCATTAATAGACGTACCAACAAATAAGCATTGCAGAAGTAAGGTAGGCTCACTTAAAAATGAGGAAAAGGAATTATGAAAGCAAAAGGACATGTGTCTAGAAGCTATAGGAAAAACACAGTCCCAGCAATATGTGAGGCAATGTTAATTAGTCTAATCAATCCATAATTGAAGGCCAAGAGTAAATGACTGGGAATTTGTCACTGTAAGTACATATATTAGAAGCTTTTCTTAATAAGCTTCATTTAATCATTTAAGATTCCACCTTAAAAGTCTAGAAGAGAAAATTAAAACCAAATTACACAGTAAGGAATAATAATGATGGCTGCATGGTGTGGCTTACATGTTACCTAAAGATGAATACATTAAAGTTTTGGTCAACAGCCTATGGATGCTATTGGGAGATGGTGGCAATTTTAGGAGACAGAGCCAAGGCTAAGGAACTTATGTCATAAGTGGTGTGCTTTTGAAGAGAATAGTGGGTCATGTATCTTCTATTTCCTTTTTTCTCCTCTTTTCTCTCCTCTCTCTTTGATTCCTGGCCACCATGAGGTGAGCAGCCCTCCTGCCATGCCCCCTGGCATGGTATACTGGCCACAGTTGATCATGGACGGAAAACTCCAAAGCTTGAAGGCAAAATAAACACCTTCTCTTTATAAATAGGTTTTTCCCAGGTATTTGTTACAATAACACAAGAAAAGTCAAGATAAAAGTCAATAAAGAACAAGAAAGTCAGGACAAAAATAGCTTTTTTGAAAAAAAAATGATGAGTCACTTGCTTTATGTTGAATATCACAAACTAAATAGGAGGGGGAAATAAATATACCCTTAATGCTAAATATTCAAATCATCAATTTTTTTTTTTTTTTTGTGGTACGGGGGACTGAACTCACAACCTTGCGCCTGCCAGGCAGGCGCTTAGACTGCTGAGCTAGATCCCCAGCCCTGGTGTTTTTGAGACAGGGTCTCACTATGCCATTCAGGCTGACCTTGAGCTCACTTTGTAGCCCAGGCTGGTCTCGAACTCACAATGATCTGCCTGTCTCAGCCTCCCGAGTGCTGGGATTATAGGCATGAGCCACCACGCCCAGCTCAAATCATCAGGTTTTTTTTGTAAAAAATTAATTAAGGTGAAATGGACAAATTATATGATAAAAATTACCAAAAGAGTTAACAGGCAAAAAGTTTAAACTCCTATATATATTAGAAATTATTTATAATTTCAAACTACTATAAATAACATAACAGTCCTAGGGACTTCAATCTTGAGTGTCATTCACAGAGAATTCTATTAATTATTTAATGAACAAATAATGTCACTCTTACCCAAAACTTTCACCAAATACAAAAAGAGGAGTCATAGTTCTTTGTTTTACTCTGTCATCAAAGCTAGACAAGGATATAGATAAGAAAACTGTAAAACAATATTTCCTAAGAGCATAAGTACAATTTTCTAATTATAATACTAAACTTGTAATTTTTGAAATAAACAGGAAGTGTCATGAGAATGATATCTAACCCAGACATGTAAGATTGTTCTAATATTTGAAAAATAAACCAATGTAATTCACCACAAAAACAATATGCAAAACAAATACTTTTCAACAGACATAGAAAATCCATTTGACATGGTGAACTTATAGAATCATTATTAATAAAGTGAAAGAAATCTAGAAATTAAGGAAGGCAAAACTTCTTTTCAAGTTGATCAGCATCAAAAAGCAACTGTAATGATCTAAAGATAATGTGAAACATAATGTAAAACAATGAACACTTTTATTTCAAAATCTAAATGAAGCACAAAGAAAACTCTCTATCTTCCAAGCTAACACTATTCTTCTTAAGGTTCTATTTAGTGCAATAAAGCAAGAAACATGAATAAAACATATACTACTTGGAAAAGAATAAACAAGTCTAGCTTGATTTTCAGTAAACAAGGTTTAATGCATAAACACTAAAGAGGATATAAAAGAACAAAACAAAAAACACAGTCAATAAATCTTTATTTTTATTTTTTATTTCAAAGAGAATAAAACAAAACAGAACAAAGCAAATCAGAAAAGAACAATGCAAACAACACAGGACTTCAAAACAAGACAACAGGAAATCAACAATGGCTACTATATGTCTCTCATTTTCTTCAACATAGCTATCCATACCATCTCACACAATAAAATCAAACTAAACAAAGCAGAACAAATCCAATCAAAACAAAAGAATGAAAGTATTACAAGACAAGTATTACAAGTATTACAAGTATTTCAAAACAAGACAATTGGAAATTGACAATGGCTTACCATAATGTCTCTTCATTTCTGCAAAATAGCTGTCCATACATTCACACACAATGAAATCAAACAATGGAAAACAAACTAAAACCAATAAAAACTAAAGAATGAAAGTATTACTGGACTTCAAAACAAGATAACAGGAAATGAACTATGGCTAACATAATGTCTCATTTTCTTCAAAATAGCAGTCCATGCCATCACACATAGCTAAATCAAATAAAACAAAACAGAATAAAACCAATTAACCAAAAGAATGAAAGCATTATAGGACTTCAAAACAAGATAATAGGAAATCAATGATGGTTACAATAATACATTCCATTACCTTCAAAATAGCTGCCCATACCATCAGACACAGTAAAATCTAACAAGACAGAACAAAACCAAACCTAAAATATTATGAAGATGATACAAGAGTTCAAGACAAGACAATAACAAATTAGCAGTGGTTATCACCTTCCCCTCCTAGGTGGTACCACCACTATCACTTTCATAATATCGATTGTGCTTTTTGTATTTCACTAACTCCTTCTGTTTTTTATGCTAGGGCAATAACTTGATGTTCACTTGTATGAGCTCAAACCTTTTCACCCATGAGTATGATCTCCAGTTGCATCCATTTACTTACAAGAGCCTCAAGATTGTCTTACTTTGCAGTTGGCTAGCTTTTCATTGTATGAAAATACCATATCTTTCTTATCCATTATGTGTTTGATGAGCAAGTTACCCTTGCTTTTTTCTGGTCTTCTGTCATGTGGAACAATTGTTTTCTTTCCTTTGATTTTCAGTCTATGAATTTCCTTTTGAGATAAATGCATTTCTTGTATACAGTATATTGATGGATCTTGTTTCTTGATCCACTCTCCCTGTGTTTCTTTTTATTGGTGAATTGAGGCCATCTACATTAATGGTTACAGCCAGTATACTTGATTTGTCTCTGCCATGCTATCCTCTTGCTGTTGGCCCTCCACTTTTCTCCCTCATTCAACTATCTGTCCTGTTTGGCAGTCCTCCTCTGCTGCTGTTCATTGAACCATGGTCATCTTTATCTCTCTTGAGAATGTCTTTCCACACTCTTTGTAGGGTTGGACTGATGGTCATGAATTCCTTCAGTTGTTCTTTATCATGGAAGTATCTTATTTTTTCATCACTTTTGAAAGGTAGTTTTGCAAGGTACATCAATCTGGATTGAAAGTTGTTTTCTTTCAGGATTTGAAACACTTCACTCCAAACTCTTCTTGACTTCATGGTTTGTGTTGAGAAATCTGCCACAATTCTGATTGGTTTTCCTTTGTAGGCAATCTGTTTGTTTTCTTTAACAGCCTTTAATATTCTTTTCTTGTCTCAAATTTCTGGAATCTTGATTATTATATGTCTGAGTGTAGATTTATTTTGGTTATGGCTAGTTGGAGATCAATATACCTCACTTATCTGTCTGATAGATTCTTTTCCCATGTTTCAGAAGTTTTCTGCTATTACTTCTGTAAATAGCCTTTTTGTTTCATTTATATTGACCCTTGCTTCTTCACTGATACCTATCACTCTTAAATGATTTTTTTTTTTGCATCATCTTGCAGCTGTTGAATGTTATACCCTGGTTCCTTGTTATTTTTAAGAAATCTTTCCTTTCATAATTGCTAACTGAAATCCTGTCTTCAAGGTCTGAAAGTCTATCTTTAGTCTCTTTCAAGTGGTTTTGCCAGCTTTTGATTGACTTTTTAATTTCCTGGATATCTCTTTATGTTTCATGCATTGTGATTCCTTTCTATATTGTTCATTCAAGGTTTCCATCATTTTCCTATGCTCCTCTTTTTTAATCTGTCTTCTTTAGATATGCTCAGCAATTCATTCATTATGTTTGTGATTTCTTCTTTTACCTGAGACAAAATTTCTGATCTGATTACTTTTACAGTCTCATGAAGTTGTTTCTTCACTTCAGTTGCTATTCTCTCAGAGATTTCAGGTGTGTGACTTCCATTCTCTTCCATGACTATATCTTCTAGACTTGTTCTGCATGAGCTGGAGGTCTGAGATTGCCTTTTGCTCCTTCTCGACATTCTCCTGGATTCCTTCCAACAAGCTGGTTGTGGGGTCTCAGGCACTTCCCATGTTGGCTGCCCCTCAGCAGTATAAGGGAATGGGACAGCTTCCTGGGTTTTCTGACCCCAGTTTCCCAGGGAAGTATCAGGGCTTGAGGCAGGCTTCTCCAGATCCAAGAAGCTACACTGGGGCTTCCTTGATGTCCAGGGGTGCATGGTGGTGGAGCTGCTTCTTCTCTCAGCCTGTATGTCTACACTGGGATGCCCCTATGGTGAAAGGCACACAGCGGTGTGTTCGATTCTCATGGTGGGTGCTGGCTTCCCAAGGAAGCAAGGGTCTCCAATGATGGCCTGCAGGTGCAAGGAACTTACTTGGCTCCCTGTTTGCACTGGCT
The DNA here is from genome assembly GCA_004365215.1 of Cuniculus paca. Lineage (NCBI taxonomy): Eukaryota > Metazoa > Chordata > Mammalia > Rodentia > Cuniculidae > Cuniculus > Cuniculus paca. The sequence goes on along the minus strand of RJWT010015801.1, from coordinate 13,201 downwards.
GCGGGCAGGAAGCAAGCCTTTGGATGGCAGCAGCCAGTGAACAGATGCAGGTCTGGCTGGGTCATCCTGCCCACTCTGGCTGTCCACAGGAAACAAGCCTTCTGATGGTGGTGACTGGTAAGCAGAGGCAGATCTGGCTGGGTCACAGTCAGTAAATTTTAATTTATCAAGGTCACAGTAAACAAAATCACTACATTAAAATCAACTGGAATTCAAAAAATTTAGAAAATAAAATATAAAATAAGATTCAATTTATATTAGGATAAATGATACTATAGAATAAAGTTACCAGAATAGGTAAGGTCTCTATCCTAAAAGTAAAACATATTAATATAAATACATAAATAAGCAGGTATTCCATGGGTATGAAAGAGTACTTATTACAAAAATGACAATTCTCCTCAAACTGATATTAAAACCAATGAAAATTCCAGAAGGCACTTTTGTAAACATTGTTAATCAGATTGTATAATTTTTATGGAACTGTCAACAATCTAGAACAGCAGAAATGTGTTTGAACAAGATAAACACAATTAGACGACCTATATTATCTGATGTGAAGACTTTGTCATCCTATACAAGGAAAAGAGCATATAAATTATTTGGTCTTCAAGACATACACTTCAAATTGATGTATATTATTATATAAATTATAGAATCATAAATTTTACTTGGAAAATCTAAGTAAATATGTTTAAATTTCAAAAATATGGGTTAAAATATATACAACTCATGGTTAAAATGTAACTCTTTGGAGTATAGATTATATAAAAATAAAAACAACAAGCCAACTTTAAATCCCAAGGTTATATTAACTAAGACTTGGTTGAAAACATTGTACACAGGGTATTTTTATTTCATTGTTTTCACTTTGCTAATTTCAGTACATATGATTTTAATGAATCCTACAAGTAACAACTGGTAGAATTTAAAACTACCTATAACCTTCCACATCCTGAAAGTAGGAACAAATCAATCAGTATCCAAGGAAAGAAAGAAAGAAAAAGAAAAGTAGGAAGAGAGGGAGGGGAGAAAAGAAGGAAAAGAGGGAGGAAGGAGGAAAGCAGTGAAGGAAGCAATGGAAAAGGGAAGTAATGAAGAAAGAAAGAAAGAAAGAAAGAAAGAAAGAAAGAAAGAAAGAAAGAAAGAAGGAAGGAAGGAAACAAGATTTACAGGAAAAAGCAAGGGGCATTATTACTGAAAAACAGTGATGAGCTATGACTTGGAAGCATAAATAAAAATGGTTTTAATTTTGATGCAAAATTTTAAAAATGAACTTTTTCAAAATATTTAGTGACAAAAAAGCAAACACATACTTGATAAAAGCAAGATGCAAACTGTACAGTTGCAGAAGGTCCAAAGTTTACTGTAGCACTTTTCATATGCTAAGAAATCTGTGATAGGTCTCATCTGGTTCTGAATGAATTTTAGCCTTGTTTTCTTTAATTCTATGAGGTATGCTATTGTTTTTTGATCAGGATTGCATTAAATGTATATAACAATTTTGGAAATATGTTTATTTTACTAAATTGCTTCTTCCTACCCAAAAACAAGGATATTTTTCCATTTTTCTGATATCTTTTTTTATCTCCTCTTTCAGAGTACTATGCTTTTCAATGTAAAAGGCAAAAGATTTATTTGATCTAAAGAGAAACCAGAGTATATATAGTTTTTAATGTAAGGGGTTTTTACATCCTTCAGTAGATTGATTTTTAAGTATTTCATTTATTTTGTATGCTATTGTGAAAGTGTGTTTCTCTAATTTCTCTCAATGAGTTTTTGAGTACAGGAATGCTTGGTTGAATTTTTGAGTGCTGACTATATCCAACTATGCTACTGAATTTAGTTATGAAATCTAGAAGCCTTTTGGTGGAGTTTTTGGGGACTTTTATGTAAAATATCATGTCACCCACAAACAATGATAATTTAACTTCTTCCTTTCAGATCCTTATTCTTTTTCTTTCTTTCTCTCGCCTAATTGCTCTGGACAATATTTCCAGACTCTGTTGGGTAAGTGTGATGATAGCGGATATCCTTGTCTTGTTCCTGATTTTAAAGTGAAAGCTTTGACCAGTTAGTATAATGTTGGCTGTTGGTTTGCCATAGATGGCTTTTATCAGATTGAAAGACCATCTATTCCAATTTTCTGTAGGATTTTAATCATGAATGGTCATTGGACTTTGTCAAATTATTTTCTGCATCCATTGAGATGATCATGTGTTTTTGTTCTTGGTTTTGTTTTGTTCTTGGTTCTGAACCCAAATCAATGAATCCTACTTGGTCATGGCATATAATTTTCTTGATGATTTGCTGCATTCTTTCTGCCAGAGTTTTACTGAGGATTTTTGTTCATAAGGGAGATCTGCCTATACTTCTATTATTGGTTGAATATTTCTCTGATTCTGGTATCAGGGTAATACTTCCAGCAATGAGTTTGGGAGTATTGCTTCCCTTTTAACTTCATTAAAGAGTTTGAGGAGCAATGAAATTAACTCTTCATTAAATTTCTTTTTAAAACTCAGCAGTGAATCTATCAGGGCATGGGCTTTCCTTTATTGGTAGGTTTTTAATTGCATCTTCAATTTCACTGACTGATATTGCTTATTTAGAATTGTATTTTATCAATTCTGTTTTGGTAATTCATATGTATCTAGGTGTCTGTCCATTTTTTTGTTTTTTGTCATATTAGAATACAGGCTTTCAAAGTAGTTACTGATGATCTTCTGAATTTCTGCAGGATCTGTTATGATTTCACCCTTTTCATTCCTAATTGCATGAATTTGAATTTTCTCTTTCCTTGTTTTGATAAGATTGGCTAAGATTGTCCATTTTATTTAATATTTCAAGGAACCAATTCTTTGATTCATTGATTCTTTTATCTTTTCTTAATCTCTATTGCATGAATTTCCTCCCTCATACAAGCTTTAGACTCTTTCAAGAAGCTTGATGTTGTTTATTTGCACCTCCTCTGTTTTTAATATGGGAATTCACTGATATAAATTTCCCTAAGACACCTTTCATTGTGTCTCGTAAGTTCCATGGGACACATCTTGTTGATATTATCATTATCATTTAATTGTAGAAACTGTCTCATTTCTTTTTTAATTTTACCTGTGACCTATTTGTTGTTCAGGACGGTGTTATTTAATTTCCCTGTTTATGAAGTTTTTGTAGTTTCTGTTGCCAATGATTTCCAATTTCATTGCACTATGGCCTGATAAAATGCATGGGATAATTTCAATTCATTTGCATTTACTTAAGCATGTTCTATGTGTGGGTATGTGATCTTGTAGTGGTTGACTGATTGTGTCAATTTCAGATATTTAGATTAACATTAACATTTAGAAGATTAACATTAACATTTAGAAGATTAACATTTAGAAGATTAGCTTAGCAATTCTACACCCCAGGGTGTCTTATCACCTCAAAGGTATAAAAGGGAGAAGCAAGGATGAATAAATTCCATTCTTTGGAGGAGCTCCAGTCTTCACCTTTGGCTTGGATGTCATCTCTTGTCTTCCAGTGTAGACTCTTCAGCTTTCCAGTGTAGACTTTTCAGCCTTCCAGTGTAGACCTTTTTGGCTTTTTGTCACAGACCCATTGGCCTGCTGGTGTGCACTTTCATGGGACACTGCAGTAAACTCCAGACCTTGCACTGAATCCTTTGGCATCTCGCTCGCAGACACCCTTTGTACGCTTCCTCATCTGACTCTGTGGCGGACCATCATAAGCCAACCTTGTAATTACTTATACATTCACGTATCTCCTGTTATATCTGTTTTCTCTAGTAAAACCCTGACTAATACAGATTTTGGAAAATGTCTTGTGTGCAGCTAAGAATGCGTATTCTAATATTGTGGGTTAGAACACTCTGTAGATGTCTACTAAGTCCAATTGTTCAAAAGTTTGGTTCAGTTCTAATATTTCCTTCTTGATATTTTGTCTGGTTAATCAGTCCATTTGTGACAGTAAGTTATGGAAGTCTCCCACTACAATCGTGCAACAAAGGCAGGGACCATCACAATCTCTGACTTTAAATTATACTACAAAGCTACTGTGATAAAAAAAAAGCAACATGGTACTGGCAAAAATAAAACAGATCTGAGGATCAATGGAGCATATTATAAGATACAGAAACAACTCCAAACACACTCATCCACCATATTTTTGACAAAAGGGGCAAACACCATCACTGGAAGAAAGTCTCTTTAATAAATGCTGATGGAAAACTGATTTTCCACATGCTAAAACTAGACCCATACTTCTCACCATGCAGTAAAATAAAATAGAAATGGATCTAAGATCAAAATATTAAAACTAAATCTGCTTGAAGATAGAATAGGTAGAACTCTTGAAGACATTAGTTTAGGCAAACACTTTTTAAACAAGACCCTGATCACACAGGAAATAACACAAAGAATCAACAACTCGTATCTCATCTTATGAAGAGGCTTTTGCACTACAAAAGAAACCACCAACAAAATGAAGAGACAACTCAAAAAGTGGGAAAATATTTTTGCCAGATGTTCCTCAGGCAAAAGACTAATATCCAGAATATGTAAAGAGCTAAAAAAAAAAAAGAAGTAAAAAACAAATACAAAATCAGATCCTTGAAATTTAAAGATCCAATCCAAAACTGGGCATCTGAAATGAACAGGCATTTTGCTGGTGAAGGAGCAGAAATTACAAATAAATATATGAAAAAATGTTCAACATCACTGGTCATTCAAGAGATGTAAATTAAAATAGCATTGAGATTCCATCTCATTGTAGAAAGAATGGCTATTATGAAGAAATCAACCAAAACAAATGTTGATAGGGCTGCAAGGAAAATTTTTGATAGGGTTCCCACTGTTTGTGGGAGTATAGACTGGTACAACCACTGTAAAAGTCACTCTGGAGATTCCTCAAAAAACTAAAATTAGAGGTCCTATGTGACCCAGCTTTTTCCCTTCTTGATATCTTCTTGAAAAAATTAAAAGCATCATACCACAGAACCATATGCACATCCACGTTTGCAAAATATGTAACAGCTAAATCTTGGAAACAGCCCAAGTGCCCATCGATCAATGAATGGATAAAGATGTGTTTTTTAAAAAACATAATGGAGTACTACTCAACCATGAAGAATGATAAGTAAGATATTTCTACTAAATGGATGCACCTTGAGACCATACTCTTAAGTGAAATAAATCGGATACATATGTTTAAATATTACATTGTTTCTCTGGTGTAAGAGACCAAAAGAGTAAATAAGGACCAAAATGTATAATAGATATTGTGAAACAGGAAAAAAACATTCAAATGGGAAGGGAACTAGGTAGGGGAGAGGGGGAAAAGGAAGGGAAAAGGCAAAAAGAGAATAGAAAGAATAAAAGGAAACAAAGATTTTGTAAATAAGGAAGGGAGAGGGGTTGAAGGGAGGGAAATGGAATGGGAAAAAGAGTAATCAAGATATATCATGTACAGTTACAAATTCCTTATGATGAATGTTATCATTATGTATATCTAATATGTACCAATAAAATTAATTAAAAAAAAATAAAAGATCTGTTCTAGTTTGGTCAGCCTGCTATAATGAAATAAGTTAGAGTAGCTTACAAACAATAAAAATAGATCACAGCCCAATTTCTGGCCCACTTTCTAGCTTGTAAGAGGCTTCATGACATTGTGCTTTCTATCATGGAAGGAGCAATGTCTCTCTGGGACCTTTTTCATAAGGGCACTGATCTCATTCATGAAAGAGGATTTCCCACAGTCTAATCATCTCCCATAGCCTCATCATCTCTCATATCTAATCTCCTCACAATCTCCATCAGTTTGAGAATTAGAATTTCTATACATGAACCAGGGGCAAAAGGTCATGAACATTCAGACCACTTCAAGTTCTGCCACAAAGTAGAATTTGACTAACTGCACAAAAGCAGTAGAAGTGTTTTTTTCTTCTTTATACTTTCCTGTACTAATTTCTTTTAGTGTTAGCGTTGAAGACAACAAGAATGTGGATGAAATTAAATAGCCTCCCTGTTTGCTCAGAACAACATTGTGGTAAATGCAGAAATGTATCAGCATGACTAGAACCCCAACATTCTCACAAGTTGAAAACTGGATTTTTCTGTGGTACGTAAAAAGAAAAAAATTAACATGTAGTTCAAAATCCTATCAGACACTTTTCTAATGTCAAACATCAGAAAGAACAATTTAGAAAAATCTGTCTGTTATTCTGAAAGAGTCCTGGAACCCAACGTTGCCAAATAATTTACTCTAAGTTCACTACATGTTCTTCTGATTCTCATACTTTCCTTGTACCCTTCTCCCTGCTGGAAGTCAAATATATTTCTCAAAAAGTACTTTGCCTCAGTAGCTTCTTGTCACAGGGAGAGGTCTGCTTAAAAAAATAGAGAGATGTCTGATAAAAAGGAGATTTAAAGAGATAGCTTCTAGCATCAAATAAAACTGGTAGAATTCTTCCTGAAATTAAATAGTAAATTTCTTTCATTGAAGAACGTGATAGGCAGCTGATTTCTGGGTGTGATTGCAGTAAGTCCGCTAATGAAGCTTCCCTAATTTTAAGAACTGATGAGAATGCTTTTCAGCACTCCAAATAACTTACTGGTTATAACGTGGAAGGTGGGAAGATAAATATTAAAGGTGATGCTTGTGAACCTTTATCCTTATTGCCAAAGGAATGCAATATGATAGACTTTCCATGTTATCATTTTACAAACAAGGATATTAATATTTAAGAGACATGTCCCCATATCAATATAAGTATTATAAGCCTTTCCATGTATGAAAAGTTGAAAAACAACTCCACTTTCCTTCTCTCAATGTTTAAAATACAGCAGTAAATACTTCCTCTCTTAATGTTGCAATTTTTAAAATATAATAATAAAAGAGACCCATACAGAAATGATAGAAGGTTCATCTAAGGCTGTGTGCATTCTTCTCCTTTTCATAGAATCACTAACAGAAGAAATGTAAGAATAAAAGTAAAAACAGTGAAAAAAAGAGTTTTGGAAAGCTGATCTAGTGGTGCCACTATCAGATAGACTATAACATTATTAGATGGAAGAAGTTATAAGAAGATAGAGAAAGATTAATAATGAAACTCTATAGGGAAGTAAATACTCATAACCTTGCTAGAAGAGAGAATCTCAAAACACTAAAAATTTCAGGCATAATCCTGTACCAACTATAACTCAGAAACATCAGCCTCAGCTACTGCTAACAGTCCCCAAAGCATGAGGACTCCAGGCCCTCAGGATAGTTTCTCTTCTTTTCACACCCCCATGGGCCTCATCACTTCTGGCATTCCAAGTTCTTCAGGCCATTCCCTCACTCTCTTTCCCCAAATGCAGTGCTCATCCCCCAAGGTTGTTCCCACAGTCATGTGTCTCTCTTTCTCATCTTCTCATCTTCTTCTAAAACTTTTTCCTGTGGCCACTGGCGCTCTATATGTAAAACAAGTTCTTCTATAAATTTAAGCCTCTGTCCATTTTCAACCATTTTGACAATATAGGCTCTGCTATGTCTTTGAGGGTTTTATTTAATTTTCTGCAGATTAAGTGCTTCCATTTTAATCTATAGGTCTTTGATTCATTTTGATTTTATCTTGATACTTGGTTATAGATATGCTTCTAGATAAAATCTTCAGCATGTTTGTAACTGGTTTCCCAGCACTATTTACTAAAAAGTTGATCTATTCTCCAGCATATGTTTTGGCCCCTTTATGAAAGATCAGAAAGATCAGATGGCTGAATGTACCTGGGTTGTTTCTGTGTCTAATATTCTCTTCCATTGATCCCATGTCTATTTTTGTACTAGTATCATGCCTTTTTTTTTGGTTTATTTGTTTGTTTTACTACAGCTTCGTAATATAACTTGAAATCTCAGATTGTTATGTCTCTTGCTTTGCTCTTATTGTCCAGAATTGCTTTTGCTATTCTGAGTCCCTTCTGGTTCCATATAAATTTTAGGATTTTTTTTCTAGTTCTGTGAGGAGTATTGTAGGAATTTTGATTGCGATTGCACTAAATCAATTTATCAGTTTTGGAAGTGTGGCAATTTTGACAATATTAGCTCTGCCTAATGAGAAGCAGGGGAGGTATTTACAATTTCAGATGTCTTCTTCAATCTCCAGTTTCACAGTACCGCAGTTTTCATTATAGGGGTCATTTTCTTCTTTGGTTAGATTGCTTAATTTTTGGTGATGCTGTTGTAAATGGTGTTGTTTTCCTAATGTCTTTCCTGGTGGATTCATTATTGGTGTACAGGAATACTACTGATTTTTGTATATTGATGTTGTATCCTGTTACTTTGATGAGTTTATTAGTTCTAGGATTCTTTTTGGTGAAATTATTTGGATCTTCTCTGTAAAGGATCAAGTCCTCTGTGAATAATAATAGTTTGACTTCTTACTTCCTATGCATATTCTTTTCTTTCTACTTCCTGGCTGCTGTAGCTAATGATTCAAACACTGTGCTAAGCAAGAATGATGATGGTGGGCATCTTTATCTTGTTCCACATTTTAGAGGCAAAGGGTTCAGCTTTTCCCCTTTTATCATGATGGTAGAAGTAGGTTTGTCATAAAGGGCTTTTATGAATTAAGTTAAGGTTCTTCTGTACATATTTTCTATACTTTTCTTTTTTTATTATGAATTGATACTGGATTTTGTTAAAGGCTTTTTCTCCATCTATTGTCCTTGGTTCTACTTATGTGATGTACTACATTTATCAACTTATGTATGTGTAACCATCCTCGCAACTCTGAGATGATTACTTCATCATGAAATACGATCTTTTTAATGAATTGTTTCATTCTGTTTGCCAGTATCTTGTTGAGGATCTTTGTATCTATGTTCACTAAAGTTTTCTTTTTGAGTTGGATGCTTGTCTGGCTTTGAAATCAAAGTAATGCTACCTTCTATAAATTATTTTGGAAGTACTCCTCCCATTTTAATTTTATTAAAAATTTGAAATGTATTGGCCTTAGATTTTTCCCTAAAGTTCTTGTAGAATTTAGTGGTGAATCCACTGGGTCCTGAGCTTTTGTTAATTGGTAGATGTTATGATTTGCATCTAGATATCCCTCCAAAGACTCATAAGCTTGTAAGTGGGGCTTTCTGGAGGTGACTGGATCTAAGGAGTGTGATGGATTGTAGGTGTGTATTAACTGAATCAATACGCTGAATGCATTAGCACAGTTCTGGGTGTGGTTGAGTGGATTTACTGAAGGCAGAAGACACACCCTATGTGTGAGTGGCACCACACTTTTAGCCTGATTAAACTAAAAAACAGTGGAGGATCACTACTGGTGTTTTTTTTTTTTTATTTTCCTGTTTGTCCTGCCATGGACTGTTTCTCATTTGTCATTCCACCTTACTTTAGAGTCAGTTGGCTGTGGACTGAAATCTCTACAAACTGTGAGCTAAAATAAACATTTCCTTCTTTAATTTTTGGATGTTGTCCCAGCAACAAGGAAATAACTATGATAATTGAGTTTTTATTACTGCCCCAATATCATTGCCTGTTTTTAGTCTGTTCAGGACTCTTATATCATCCCATTCAGTTTTGGTAATTCACATATGTCTAAGAAACTGTCGACTTTTTTTAGATTCTCCAATGTATTTGAGTATAGATTTTAAAAGCAGTTATGAGTAACCCTGTAGACTTTTGTGGTGTCCTTTGTTATTTCAAGTTTTTTAATGCTAAGTGCATTGATATGGGTCAACTTTTTAGTACGTTTGGCTAAGAATTTGTCTATTTTGTTTATTCTTTCAAAGAACAAGCTCTGATCATTGATTCTTTGTCCTTATTTTGAAACTAGATTTCGTTAATTTATGCTCTATTTTTCATAATTTCCTTCTTTATACTGTATTTCATTTATAGACTTATTTTTCTAAGTCCTTGAGGTGCATCATTAGTTTAGTGTACTTGAGGTTCACTTTGTTTTTCTAATATGAGCATTCACAACAATAAACTTCCTTCTTAGGACTGTTTTAATTGAGTCACAGAGATTTTGATGTATTTTACTGGCATTATCATTTGATTCTAGAAATTGTTTAATTTCTTCCTTGATTTCTTCTGAGACCTATTGGTTCTTCAAGTGTGTTCTTTAATTTCCAGGTGTTTGAAAAATGTTCATGTTTTTATTGGCTATGGATTCTTAGTTTCAATGAACTGTGATTTGATGATATACATGGGACTATTTCAATTATTTTGTTTTTATTTAAGCAAGCTCTGTGACCTACCATGAGTTCTATTTTGGGGAACGTTGTATGTCCATTTGAGAACAATTGGAATTTTATTGTAGGAGGGAAGAACAGTCTGTAGATACCTAATATGTCCATTTATTGAAAAGTGTGGCTCAACTCTATTATTTTTTGTTGATTTTTTTTCTAGTTCAGCTGTCTTTTTGTGATCATAGGGTGTTAAGATCCTCCAGCATGATTATTTTGATGTTTTCTTGTCTTCTATATACAGTAGTGTTTACTTTATGAAGTTGAGTGTGCCACTATTTAGTCCATATATATTTAAAATTGGTATCTATTCCTGCTGAATTGTTCCCTTAATTGATATGTTGTGAACTTGTCTCTTTTAATCAGTTTTGGCTTGAAGTTTACTTAGTTTGAAAATAGGATAGCTTCTCCTGATGCTTTAGAATTCTAATGCATCCTAAGTCAATATTCACTCCTCTTTCCACATATATTGTGGAAGGTTGCTCATTCCAGCCCTAGTTTTATAGTGATGTTTGGGAAAACATTGATGTTCTTTAATAAGTCTGTGGTTAAACAAGTTGTTGCATTCATGTACAAAATATTCTACAGTGGTTATAAATAATTGTCCTCTGTATGGTCTGACAGAGAAACAATGGATTTATGATGAAATATATAAAGTATGCCTCAAAATAATATGTTTATATGATACCATTTGAAATGGTTTAAATTGCACAACTATATTAAAATTTACAAGCATAGTCCTGTGAATATGTGGAAAGGTATATACTAAAATATAAATAATATCCTCTGTGAGGTAAAAAGTTAGGGAAATAGAATAAGTGAATCTTTTCTTTTCTTTTTTTTTTTTTTAATGCGGCACTGGGGATTGAACTCATGACCTTGCGCTTGCCAGGCAGGTGCTTAGGCCTGGCCTGTGAATCTTAAAAACTCCAACCACACTTCACTTTTATAGATGGAGTTCGACCAACAGACTACATTTTTTGTGCCAACTATATCTATTTTCTATTTTTTTTTTTTTTGCGTGGCACCAGGGATTGAACTCACAACCTTGCACTTGCCGGGCAGGCACTTAGACCACTGAGCTAGATCCCCAGCCCTTATATCTATTTTCTTATGTGTGACTCATAAATGCCTTGAGACTTTCCTTCTCATTTATGGGAATGAATGCACCTCACCAGTCCACATAGCTGAACTATTGGAAATAGTAAATAAAGAAGTGAACACTAACAATCTTTAAAAATCTACCACAAATCCAAGAGTTTCGAGAAACTGAAATAAAGAGACATGAAATGTTATACAAGGAGTTGTAAAATAATATTATATAACTTCAATCTATTTCTTATAGATGGAGACACTAATTATTCTGACAACTGAAAGCAACAAAAAGAGAAATCCCAGAAAAGTTAAAGAAGATAACAAACCTAAGGAGAAAGCTTGTGAAGTAAAAGGTAAGGATTCAGTCTGGGAGGGACAAGGGGAAAACTGCATGATTTAACTCTTGAGGAATTAATTCAGTCAACTCTTCTATTAAGATCCAATCCCTCTTGAGCAAAGACATTGTTCACATTCACATTCTTAGTGAATTACCACAGACCACTTTTGCAAGAGTTCATCCTGAGCCTTCCTCAAAAATTTTGGTGTTTTAAAAGATAGAGTTCAAATTCCATCACTGGGCTATTTGATTTTTATTGATGAGAAGAAATCCATTTTCATAATCAAATCCCAGAAAACAGAAAAATTAGTTTTATAGAAATAACTGCACATTTTCTTTGAAATATACACTTTAGAGGAAACCTTCATGGATGTCTTATTAGCTCACAGCAATACATACCTATATAAAACTAATCCTCAGAAAGTAATTTTAAAGGTATAAATAGTGACAGATATATTTTTAAATGACCTTGTTATACAAGGACTATGGACATATAACTTTCAGCTGAAGAAACGACAGTATTCAATAGATTGCAGGACTACAGGGGAAAAATTGTGACTATTTTCCATTTTCTGTACCATCTGCAGGCCAGCGTTGCTAAATAAATGTTAAATTATTGTAAAATTTGGCCAGAAAGGAAAGCCTTATGAAAAGATGAACATATCATCTTATAACCTTCACAGTAGTGTTTAAAAGACTTCTGGTGGTTAGTGCAAGCATTTGAATAAGATAGAAGTGTTTTTAAAAGCCTTGTTGACAAGGTAAAATAAAAATCTGGGGCAAGATTTAACTCATTTCTTAAGCCACATTTTCAAATATGAGGATATATGTACTCTTGTCCTTACTGTTTGCCTATGACATCTGCCCAAACCCAGAATAGTATTTGACATAAAACTTGTTTTCAAAAAACATTTGTTAAATGAATCTATGAAGAATTTAGGAAGGCTGAGGCATGAAGATCACAAGTTCAAGTTCGACTTGGGCAATTTAGCCAGACCATGACTCAAAAAATAAAATTCTTTTTGAAGGGCTGGATATATAGCTCCTAGGTTCAATCCCTAGGACTGCCAAAAAGTTACAGGAAATGGATTCTTTTCTCCTCTTCTCATAATGTGAATCCTAATATGGTTTCATTTTCATTGTCAATTCCTGATTATTTATTCTAAATTTGAATAAAACAAAAGCAAGAGATTAAGGAAAGATATAGATGAAAATAGGTAGTTCATTCTTTTTCACTTGTAATATGTTGGAATGTCAAAGAGAAAGCCATCACTGCTTACTACCTCAAGTAATAATTTTTACAAGCCAATGTTTTCAGGGATTAGCAAAACCCGTCAAAGGACATTGGAGATTCTAAAGGAAGGATAATAAAAATGCAGACTTTGCCACACAGTATTGAGCTATTTCAAAATTGAATGCATCTGCATTTGCTTGTGTTACACGAAACCTTTAAAGACCTTCAACTTCCTGACTTGTCCATTCACCCTATTTCACTGAGCTGCCATCGTATTTCCTTTCTTTGCATTTA
>RJWT010015800.1:0-20235 GCA_004365215.1 Cuniculus paca | reverse complement strand
AAAAAAATAAAAAACCAGGCAGAATATATTCGGTTTCTTTGAGGTTCATGACTTGATGATTAGTGACCTGGATCCATACTGTTTTGATTTTGATTTTATAATAGATGAATGAGGTAAATGCTTTGAAAAAAGTTACTTAGCTTTTGGATTTTGTAGTATTACAGCACTATAAATATCCTGTAAGTAAAAGTGTATATATTCTTCGACTTGGAATGCTTTCCCCCAGAGATGAATTTAATGCCCAATTTTAATAACCAATGTGCCCTGGATTCTGGTTACTGAATCTGTCGTCTCTGATTTCTGCTAAGTCTTTTAGATTTTCTTAGTTTTATTTCCATGGCTCTGTTTTTGTATTTCATTGTAAAACTTCTCAAAATCTTAAAGTGAACAGAAACTAAATTTAAAATAATGTATTTTTTAATTAAGGAAGATTATTAATTTTATGTTTTAATATATGGCAGAAAAGGTAAGCTCTAAATCGGCATGTAACACAAAACAAATTCAGAAGGGCTGGGGATTTAGCTCAGTGGCCTAAGCGCCTGCCTGGCAAGTACAAGGTTGCGAGTTTGATCCCCGGTGCTGCAAAAAAAATAAAGAATTGAACAAAACAAATTCATTTTTAAAGTCAAAATATTAAGTAACTAAACCTGGTAAGGTAAGCTTACAGGAAGAACAGGAAATAGTTGGAAAGGTGCTTTTAAATTTTTATTGAGCAAGTACTCAAAATAGAAAGTAAAAATGCATTACATTAAATCTCATCTCATTTGCAATAACTCTTTGCTGGTGTCATTTGTTTGGCTTTTTAGTTTTATGGTTTTTATGTCAATGCAACGAAAACACAGTTTTTCTAATTCCTAACCAAAGCCTGGCCAATGTGCCAGTCTCCGGGGTGATACTGAAAAGGTCTGAGTGAAGGTCATCACTTTGTTACATCCCAATTGAGAGATCCAGAGCGCTACAAGGAGAGGTAAATGCCTGGGGCCTCACGAGTTGTCCGGGTTGCTTTAACCTGAGGTAGATCAGTGAACCACAGAAGGTTCTGGGTAAGGATTGTAATCTGAATTTACTTATCTGAATCAAAATGATCAGGTGGTTTGCAGACCAGGAAAGGCATTTGTATTTGAAGAAAAGAATTAAGAATTCAGGATTAGCAAAATCAAAAGAGTAGCACTTTGCTAAGTTTATTTTAGAGAATAAAAAGACCTTTATGGTCATTCATGACCATATCTACAGATGGAAGGAAAAGCGGTCCATTTGAGGGCCAGGATCTAGGGGATGAAGGAACCCTGGAAATGATCCAGTCCACTAGGATCCTGATTCTAGGTAAATAAAAACAACTGGGACAGCTCAAGCTACAGGTAGCTTTTAAACTGATACGAACAGATACTACACTTGATCTTAGCTAAAAGGCTGAGAAGTGATTAAAGGTAGGTTTTTAGTCCATCATTCAGAGCAGAGTTCCAGTAATTCTAGGGTAAGCATACACCTAGATGCCCAAGCAGGACCTCACACTGGTTCCCAGGAGTTCATGGGTTTCCCATTTCTCATTTCTACCCTTGTAGGTGCACTCTCCTGAGTGCCACTCTGCAGCACAACCCTGCTTTCCATCCCTGTGATGGAGGACTATCACATCACTTAATTCCCTATTTCTGTTGCCTCTGTCTAGAGGCTGGGACAACCTGGCTGTCTTTCACTCTAGCTGAGAAAACTGAAGAAGTACAGTATTGGCCAAGGTGAGTAGGGTGTTTCTCGTCAAACCATTTTCAGCCAGAACATGAAAGAAGGTACAAAGGGCCCATCATGGTGGACCAGAAGGGGCCAAAATGGAGGACCAGGCCATGCTCTTTCCCTTCCCAGTGCCCAGTGCCAAGGTGCAGTTCTAATGGGCTTCACAGACGACCCCCAAAATGTCACTTCCAATTTACTAAGCTTGGAATAAGTAAGGCCTGAAGGTCCTATAGGGCTGGACCACATACATCCCAGGCCTCTTAACTTCTATCTATACCAAAATTTTCCTTTAGAGGGAAAAAGACTATAAGTATTCAAAACTATTATAGTGGTTGTCAATGTTAACATTTGATGGTATGTATTTTAAGAAAACTACTGAAGACAAGTTTGTGATCAAAATGTTGATATAACTATAGTAGACCAAAGGGTGTATATACAGCCTGACCATTTCTCTAATGTCCCTGTGGTAAGTCCACTTTGATCTCTTGAGTACAAATGCAATGTTAAGAATTTTTTGGTCAGAAATCTTAGAAATCTGGGCTACTTCTAGTTAATCTTGGGCAGAACTTTACTCTTCACAGGCCCAGGCATTACCTAACCATGAACTCTGCAATTTCCACTCAGTGGAACAAAATCTTTGGTACTCGGCTGAAAGGTCCCCACATTCTGTGTACATGAATGAGATCATTTAGATCAGCCCTGAAAGTGAAACAAAATTTGTTCTTTTTTTTATGAAGCTGAGTGAGACACTTGGATGTGGGGAAGTACAAAAGTTAGGGTGGATTTGGAGGTAAGGGGACCTGTGTAGGGATTTTGATAGGAACCCTCTACCATAATGTATAAACACTAAAAAATTTCTGGTATAGTGTTGTCATCAGGACAGAAACCTATATAATATATCACCTTGCAAGTAGAGTTTATAAGGAAGCATGATTTGAACTGCCACATGATAGAATCTGAAATAAGATTTTACAGTTAAGTCCTTGAAGGGAGAAGTGAACATTTAAGTGTATGCTATATTTTTTTCATAGATGATCACAGAAATTATAGCTAATCTGATACCAAAATTGTCAAATTAAATAATTGAGCCTTGGAAGCTTTCGAGACTTTTTTATGGCTGGATATATGGTCAGGTTTTGTTGTTTTTTGTTTTTTTTTGTTTTTTTGTTTTGTTTTGTTTTCTGTTTTTAGTTTTTTTGAAACAGGGTCCTGCTATGTAGTTCAGGCTGGCCTTGAACCTCGTGGTGATCCATCTACCTCAGCCTCCGGGGTGCTGGAATTATAGGCATGTGCTGCTGCACCCATTTATGGTCAGTTTTTATGGATAGTCCATATGTGCGTGTGTATGTGTGTAGAATGTGCTATATATACTTTTTATAACAAGCTTGTTAATTATGTTGCTCAACTCTTCTATAGCCTAATATCTATCCTGCTTAGTCCATTAGTTACTAAAAAAGATGTGAGATCCCCTTCTAAAAAGATAGACTTTTCAGTGTCTTTTCATTGTTCTGGAAAATTGTATCTTCTGTATCTGACATTGCTTAATGAATATAAAGAAAGTTTACTTACATGTCTTCCTGGTGAACTGAATCATACATCACTGTGGAATGTTCTTGCTTTTTAATCTTAACACAGCTGCATTCTTTTATCAGTTGTCTGCCTGACAAATCTTTCTATTCATTCACTCTCAAATTTTGTCATTATGTCCTAGGTTTGCCACATACAAATGACATATAAGTATATATTATTGTGCTTACCTCTAGTGCAGTAAGCATTATCTTTTAACTGGCAACAACTGTAAGATGTTCTTAGCCTCTTATTTTTCACTCTCTATTTGTCTGGACTTCTCTTTTTTATATATATAAAGGGATTCTAGCTAGTAAATGAATGATAGGATTATATCATTTTATAATCTTTTTGAATCAGTGGGTCAAAGTAGTGATCAAAATGGCTGTTACAGCACAAAAAGAGAAATATTATGTACCTTCTGATGGAAATACACCATATCTGCCTTCTAATTGCAAGTATTTTTGTCAAGTAAATCAGCCCTGAGTGGCCAAAGCTCTAGATTTACAGAAATAGAGGAAGAAAATCACGCTGAACAATACCACAGGATGCCAGCAGCAAAATGCACATCATGGGAAACACTACAGGAGAAACAAACTGGGTTCTTCAATTAAAAGAAAATAAACCGGGCTGGAGGGTGTGTAGCTCAGTAGTAGAGCACTTACCTAGTATCCAGAGAGCTCTGGGTTCGATCCCCAGCACCAGAAAAAAATGTCAACAGAAAGAAAGATGCTAAGTGGGACCTGTAAGTGACATATCCAAAGGTACCAAAAGAAATTTAACATATATCATCATTTAATTTTAATGTATAGTCCTTATTTGGATCCCAGTTAAACAAGTATAAGATAATGATAATGATGATGATTTATAAAATAATAGGAAAAATGAAAACAGACTACGCTATTCAATACATTAGGGAGTTACTGCTAATTTGTCATAAGGTGATAATGGTATCATAAGTCTGTATGAGTTCTCCATTTTGGGGGGGGGTGGTGAGATGAGACAACATTTCATTATGTTGACTAAGCTAGCCATGAAACTCTGGGTTTACCTGACTCTCTTGGCTCAGCCTCTCCAGTAGCTGGTATGTACTCCAAGCACACATGACCGCACCTGGCCAGTGTGAGTTTAAGGCATTAACGTTTGGAGATGCACACAGTAATATTTTTAGAGGAAATAAAACAATGTCAAGATTTTCCTAAAAATAACTAGGGATATGTAAAGTATACCTCAGTTAAAACAGTAACTATAATACAGAGAAAGAATGTGGAGGGGTAGATAAAGGGCGACCAACTGACCATGCACTAAAGGGAAGAGGAACTAGGGAGGGGAGGGTAAAGGAAGGGAGAGAAAAGGAAAAAGAATTTACTACATGAAGTATTCTTTGGTAAGTCCAATGATAGTAGTCCTGAATTTATTTTTCCCAAATTAAGATGAGCAACTAACTCAGATCTTTGGCCCAAGTAGGAGCCGGCGAGGCATAGCCGGCCTTCTCGGCTGTGGAATGCTGCTGGAAAGGGTGCCAAAGTACTTGCTGGAGAAGACGGACCTAGTACAACAGTTCAAGCAGGTAAATATAGATTTTTTTCTACTCAGGACACTTACTAATTTTCTAAATATCTAAAACAACAAGGTAAATTTCAAATGTGTCTATACATTTTATTAAAACCTCAACTACTGTTGTCCCTTAGAATTTCTATTATTCCATGGAAAGTTCTTTGAAAGAGAACTACTTCAGACTAAACTAATAGTGAATATGTACAATTTCATGAAGACTACAAATATATCCCTAGTAATTTCGACATTCCTTGTCAGAATTAAGAGAACCATAGTTTTCTAAAATATTTACAAAAATAAAAGAATGTAAATGATTTGCAGTCTCTTCAAATCAAGGCATAGATTATAGCTCATGTGGCTTCCTCATGGGAAATTTTGCCCCACAGTTATAAACTGAAGCATCAAAGAACACATATCCATCAACAATAAGTCTAAGACTAAAATGTGTATTTTTTTGTAATTTCATGACTACCTTGGGTATAATGAAGGAAATGCCTCATTCTGATATGAAAAGGTAGGTAATTATCTATATTAAGAAAGTAAAACCAAGAACTCAAATAGAGTGCATTACCAATTTTTAAGTAGGAAGATCACATCATCAGAAATACAGAGCCCTTAGGGCAAGTCTGTAAACTTCTCCCTGGGTATTTTCTAGTCATAGCCCTTTCCTGAAGCTAGTTGGCCACCTATCAATCTTACTTACAAGTTTCAAAATACCTCAGATAGGTTTTTCTGTTTCTCCACAGCACTTTGCATTGAGCAGTTTCCTAAGAAATATTTGATTAGGAAAACGCCCATCATAGGTATAAAGGGCTCATGTGTAAAAACTTAACAGAATCTTTTTCCTCTCCTGCATGAGACTTTGACCTTTACTTAACTTTCCAGCTCGGTTCCCTTGGCAGCCTGATAAGGTGGTGTGTGACGGTATCACCATGTAATTATTGCCTACAAGTGACAAGAGCCCATTGACTGGGAGAACTGGAAATGACTGGTGTGAGGCTTCAGGGGTGGTGACTACAGGGATGGTTTCTTGTGGGGACTTTGGAAACTCTGTTTATGGAGCTTTTACAACAGTTTTCTGTGGACCATGAAGCTTCTACATTGGACTGCCCCAGCATCCTTCCAATGTGGCTCTCATCTCCCTGCGCCCGGCTGCACTGCTGGCCTTACTGGTGGAACAGATTGCTACAAGAGCACCTGCAAATGGGGAAACGGACACTGCCATCTTGTAAGCTGTGTATCTGTCCATTTTTTCTCCGTGCTGCCGGGGGCCAGGAGCGGCTGATGATACTCATATGGAGCTAGGGGCGTAGGTCAGGGATGGCGCGCCTGCCTAGCAAGTGGAAGAACTTACTACCAGGAAAGTCTTAGGAATCTGAAAGTTTAGCTGAACCTAAGAATCTCCTGATACCCTCCTCAGCTCATGATGCATCATTACTCATACAGGATTTGGAGGAAGGGAAGGAATAAAAGCTAGGGGAGGAAGAAGAAACAGATCAACAAAACAACTTATGAAACTCCAGCTCGGACAAATTTAGTGACAAATGCTGACTTATCTGTCTCTCCTTTGGTTTTCCTTAATGCCATAAAACAATTACATTTAAAAACATTTCCACTTTCTGAAATGAAAACCTAAAATCATCAGGCTAGTTAACATACTGAAATAAAGTTAATGCAAGCTCCAAATAGAAATAGCAAAAATAGTTTCAGTCACATGCCAACTCTGATGAGTTGGTAGTGACTACAAGGCACGTTGTGATGAGAATTAATCTGAGGCATTGAGGAAATTAAAAAAAAGAGAAAGTGTAAATGCCATGGAAAAAATGGAACTTCAAATGTTCAATTCTTTTTCTTTTGGAGACAAGCCACTTCTCTAAACTACCTCATGCTGAGGGCGTAACAAACACCCTCTCCTCTCCTCAGCCCAGATGAAGGGACAGAGGAAGTGTAGAAGGTGCTAGCCTGTGAGGTCAGGGCCCACTTCGCTCTCCACAGGAATGGAGAGAGCAGAAGGTTGCTGGAAGCAATGCAGTAAGCCTGTACATGTCCCTTTCTGCTCTGTTCCTGGCTATAAACGACCCTTCCATACCTGTACATGGAGAGGTGATTTGAACTAAATGAGGGCCCTCCATCTCCTTGGAGCTAGCTTTGAATAAAGTGCTTTCCTTCTCACCAAAAATAAATGGCCTACCTTGTTTCAGCCAGTGGTAAGCAAATGGACCTGTGTGTGCACAAGGGTGGCAGGAAAGTTTTCGTGAACTGGTCAGAGGTTAAGTGCCTGAGAGGCCCTGGTCTCTGATTTCCTACTGGGAAGGCAATTTGGAGAAAGGACTGCCTGCTTCCGGCCACCTGAACCCGTGGCCTGGACTCTGGGGACATTCCAGCAGCCCAGGACACTTACACCCTAGGACTTCTCCCTTCTTTCCCATGCATGGCATCACTGCCTATAAACACTTCTGTTGGTGAAAGGGAAAATGCTGTTTGGGGAGCTGATAGGCTCTTCCTGGTTTCTTACTGCAAAGTGCCCCATCTGATGGGGCTAACGGAGCACACGTTCAGACATTCTCTTAGGTGCCTCAGCTGTGCCATTTGGGGAAAAGCACCTTCACCATTTGGAGCCATTTGGATCTACCACAGATAACTTGGGTTACTGACTGACTGAGAAGAGACGGAATGGAAGAATAAAGTTCAGGTGTTTTGTTTGTTTGTTCAGAGTTATCATTTGGTTTTGTTTGGCTTGGTTTGGTTTTGTTTCCGTTTCTCTTATCCTTCTCTTCTGATAACCATCTTGAATATCTAGGTTGTACAACAAGGTTTCCATGCATTCTAGAAACCATATACCAACTGGGCCAGTTATATGCAAGATTCCATGATGAGGGAACCACCAGAGCCGTGCCCCTCCTACCATAGGAATGGAAAGCAAGAGACTACCTGGCCTCTTAGAGTGCTTAGTCTGGCTAGGGAGCATCCCATTTCCGGGCAGGATCCATTGGAGGCCGAGATCCATCATGCAGACATACCGGCGCGATCCTTCCTTTCTCTTGTTCTCAGGGTTCCTGTGAACTCATCTGGGACTTTCTGGAAGCCATCTTGAGCTTTCTGGGTCAATCTGGGGCTTCTTTGTGAGCCAGTTTGGGAGTCTGAGGCTCTTAAACTATGTGACAAGTTTGGATTTAAGAGGCTAGAGACACTGAGGTGTCTTGGAGACTTCTGAGGGGAGTTGCTCAGGAATGGAAAAACGTTTGTGTTACCTTGTAGCTCCCTACAGAAGTTTTGGTTACCTTTGACTTAGAAAAAGAGATTTTACTGGGATACCACATGGCCTATATAACTGAGAGTATACTTTGTTTCCTTTTGGCTGACCCTCTTTGGTTCTTTCTAAATTGGTTATGTTTCAAAATATTTGCCAAAGCTTCTAGTGTGCTTGCAATTGGCTTCTCTCTTTTCTGCCACCTCCATTCCCCAGCTAGTAAAATGGACAAATTTGACCACCAGAAAGCTTGCCTTTGTGCTCCGCTCACTGAGAAGCACTGGTCCTAAACCCCTTTGTTTTTCCACTCTAGAGGCCTCAGGCAACAGAATCAGGATGGAATAGGTAAACCTCTGACCAGATATGTCTAAAACTTAATACAATGGGAAACATTTTAAACCTGGTGTAAGAGCTCTTTAAGTTTACTAAGCTTACCTATTTTACCTTTTCGCAGAAAAACTTCAGGGAACTCAAACTCAGATTCAATGGACGGGAGATGTAAATCTCTCTCCTTTCTACAACCAGAAGTCCTACCTTCACAATACAAATTTAAGGTTAAATATTTCCTCAGCACTGTAAAACAAATCATGCCAGTATTATAACTTTTAAAAGTAAATGATAAATCTAAGTTTGTTTTATGTAGGATTGTGTAGATGTATTTATATGTGTTTGTGTTTGTAAATTGTTTACATGGTACTCATTAATATAAGAACAGGAGTGTTCACTAAGAAAACACACGACATTAACAAAAGCTTGAAAGATACAAGTGTCTACAAACATACATTTTTCCTAAATTAGCCAATCAAGATTATATTTGGGTGTATGGGACCTTAAGTAAAACAACTCTTGAGAGATTTTATTTCCTCAGCAAAGAAATGGCTTGAGACAGTGAGTTATGTTTGTCTGCTGTCTTATGTTTTGTGGGCAACTTAGACATAACTGTTACAAATATAATTGGATGTATGTAAATGCTTGAGGTGTTTATAAGTAAATTCAAATACTAAAGACATTTGCTAAGTGTAGATTCAAATATTCTTGGCTTCTTAAAATCTGTAAATGGTGATGTAGCTGGGTCTATTA
The DNA here is from genome assembly GCA_004365215.1 of Cuniculus paca. Lineage (NCBI taxonomy): Eukaryota > Metazoa > Chordata > Mammalia > Rodentia > Cuniculidae > Cuniculus > Cuniculus paca. The sequence continues at coordinate 11,054 of RJWT010015800.1, read as the reverse complement.
AATGTATTTCATAATTTGTTAATATATATATATATAATACTCTGTGAAATAAGCTCAAAAGATATCTGATCCTGTAATAAGTTTGCGAGTAACTATTCTAAAGGAACAGTAAACATCTAGAAATGGAGCCTTGTCAAAGTATAGGTCGACAGATGTAAAAAAATGAGCCATAAGAGACAGAACATCCGCCTCCACCCACCAGGCCCCGCCACCTGGAAGGAGCTCCCTGCAGCCAGGCAGCGCAGGCAGAGAGAAACAGAACATATTGAACTTGTCTTGAACTCTTTTAATGTTTTCACGATTTTGTTAGGTTTGGTTCTGTTCTGTCTTGGTTTGTTAGATTTTACAGTGTCAGATGGTATGGGCAGCTAGTTTGAACATAATGGGATGTATTATGGTAATCATGACTGGTTTCCTGTTATCTCATTTTGTAGTGCTATGATGCTTTCACTCTTCTGTTTAATCGGTTTTACTCTGTTTTCTTTTGTTTGATTTTATTATGTGTGATGGTATGAACAGCTATTTTGAAGAAAAAGAGACATTATAGTAACCATTGTCCATTTCCTGTTATCTGGTTTTGAAGTCCTGTAATGCTTTCATTTGTTTTGATTGGTTTTAGTCTGTTTTCATATTATTTGATTTCACTGTGTATGAGGGTATGGACAGCTATTTTGAAGAGAGTAAGAGACACTATGGAAGCCACTGTTGATTTCCTATTGTCTTGTTTTGAAGTCCCATAATGCTTTCATTCTATTGTTTTGATTGGTTTTACACTACTTTGTTTTGTTGGATTGTATTGTGTGTGAAGGTATGGACAGCTATTACGAAGAAAACAAGAGACCTTATGGTAGCCACTGCTGATTTCCTGTTGTCTTGTTGTGAGGTCATGTGTTACTTGCATTGTTCTGTTCTGATTTGCTTTGTTCTGTTTTGTTCAGTTTTGTATTGCTTTATTCTCTTTTCAAAAAATGAGCCTTAAATAGTAAATCTTAAAGTGACTGAGGGCTGAATTTGGTCTTAATTTTGACATATCCTAAAGTCAGTAATTTATATAAGGAGAACTCATTTAACTAAATACATATTATTCAAGATAAAATTCAACATATGTGGTGGGAAGAGACTAAGATATTTTTTCTGAAACTTGCAAGACTTTCTGGTAAAAACAAAATGAGCTTTTTAAAAAGCACATTTTAGCCGGGTGTGGTGGCTCACGCCTATACTCCCAGCACTCGGGAGGCTTAGACAGTATGATCGTTGTGAGTTTGAGACCAGCCTGGGCTACAAAGTGAGCTCAAGGCCAGCCTGAATGGCATAGTGAGACCCTGTCTCAAAAAGATAAGGGCTGGGAATTTAGCTCAGTGGCCTAAGTGCCTGCCTGGCAAGTTCAAGGTCATGAGTTCAGTCCCAGGTGCTGCCAAAAAAAAAAAGCACATTTTAAAGTACCCAATTAAAGCAAAGATTATATATACAGTTAATAGCTATAATTTACCCGGTCTGTTAGTAGATTTGTCTATATGAACTAATGCTAAACAGCTTGTTTTGTTTTGTTTTGCTTCGTTTGGGAGACAAGGTTTCACTAGGTAGTCTAGGCTGACCTTGGACTCACAGAAATCCTCCTGCCTCAGCCTCCCCCCTAGAATTACAAGCATGCACCACCATGCCTGGCCTAATTCTAAGTTTTTTGTTTCTGTTTCTGTTTTTTTGTTTTGTTTTTTGAGACAGGGTCCTGAAAACTCACTATGGCCTTGAACTCACAGTGATCCTCCTGCCTCAGCCTCCTCTGGGATTACAGGTGTGTGCCACCATGCCCAGCTCTAAAGCTAACAGTTTTAAGAGAAGCTAAAAGGGCTGTTTGCTTCTCTGTAATAAGCTGCTGTTCTGTGTTTTTTTAAAATCTAGTCCTTGCTCTAATTAGGCACTTTAAAATGTGTGTGTGTGTTTTTTTGTTTTTTTTTAAAGTTCACTTTGTTTTTACAGGAAAGCCTGCAAAGTTCACAAAAAAGATCTTAGTCTTTTCCCACCACATATGTTGAACTGGATAAATATGCAGTGTTCATGTGTACATAAGCTGTTTAGTTTGGGAAACTACTGATGATCTATGTATATGACTGCATCATTTTATAATGATCTAAATAAAAGATATGTTGTGAATTTAATTGACACAGCAAAATGGAACTTTAAAAGTTAATATTTTTCTTTAGAGACAAACAGATTCTACAAACTTCCTCAGGCCTAGGGCCTACGCCTACCTCTCCTCAGCCCAGAAGCAGTATACAGATGCTGGCCCAGGAGGCCAGGAAAAGGGAGGGAAGGGAAGATGCTAGAAGGGGGACAGTGAGCCTAGAGATGTCTGTCATCTCACTGTACTCCCGCTCTGCCCTGCTCCTTACAGCACTGTGCCTGGGGATTTGAGGCAAAGGAGACCCCTCTGTCTCCTTTTCCTTTTCACCAAAATCAATGGCCTTTTTTGTTTTGGTTCAGTGAAAACAAATGGATCTGATCATAAGGACCTGACTGGGAGGAAACAAAAGGGGCATGGAGCACCATAGTTCAGGGGTGTGTCCCTGCTAGCCGCCTGGGTCCCAGAGGTTCTGAATGCCTCTCAGCCAGGTACAAGGCCCTGGTACCACGCTCCAGAGGTGCGTCTTTGCTAGCCGCCTGGGTCCCAGAGGTTCTCAACTCTGCCCAGCCAGGCCCAAGGCCCTGGCGCCACACTGTGGGGGTGCACCCCTGCTAGCTGCACAGAGGACCTGAACTCTGCTAAACCCACCGTCCCAGCCCAATCCATCCGGGGAACACCCAGCCAGCCTCACAGGTCACAGAGGTACTGAGTCCTGCCCAGCCCAGAGCCCCACAGCCATCAATCAGGGAGTAACCAGCCTACCTGCTGGGTCCTGAAGATTCTGAGCTATGCCCATCATGGCACAAGGCTCAGGCGCCATAGTTTGGGGTGTGCCCCAGCTACCCACGTGGATATCGAAAGATTGAAGCTCTGCCCAGTGTAGCGTTCCAGTGCAATCCATCAGGAGGGTGCCTGGCCAGCTGCACAGGTCCCAGAGGAAAATGATGAAATGAAAGAGCAAGATGCAGTCACAGTCTTCTAGCACATTGAGAACAAACCCAGGAGATACTGAAATGGAAGACACTGGAAATCGCACAAATGAACTTTCTGGAATGATAGCAACTGAAGTAAAGAAACAACTCCACAAAGCTATAGAGGAAATGAGATCAGAAATAATCTCCCAGGTTAAAAAAAAAAAAAGGAAATGACAAACTTTTTTTTTCCAGCACCGGGGATGGAATTCATGACCTTGTGCTTGCCAGGCAGACACTTACACTGCTGAGCTAAATCCCCAGCCCAAAATGACAAACATTATGAAATAAATGTTGAGTATATCTAAAGAAGATCTAGATTAAAAAAATAAAACAGAGGAACATGAGAAAATTATGGAAACCTTGAATGAACAATATAAGACAGAATTAGAATGAATGAAGCAGATTTGAAGGAATATTCAGGAAATTAAAAATTCCATTGAAAGCTGGCAAAACCACTTGAATGAAGCTGAAGATAAGACTCTCAGACCTTGAAGACAGTATGGAAGCTTATGATCACGAAAGACAAGGTCTCTTAAAAATAACAAGGAACCAGGAAACAACAATTCAACAGCTGCAAGATGATGCAAAGAGAAACAACATAAGACTAATAGGTATCAACAAAAAAGCAGGGGTCAACACAAATGACATAGACTATTTACAGAAATAATAGCAGCAAATTTTCCAAACATGGGAAAAGAATCTGATATGCAGATAAGTGATGCATATAAAACCCCAATTAGCTATAAGCAAAATAAATCTTCACCCAGACATATAATACTTAGGATCTCAGATTCAGCACAAGAACAGAATACTAAAGGATGTCACAGAAAAGAAATAGATCACCTATGAAGGAAAGCCTATCAGAATCATGGCAGAATTGTCAACAGAAACCTTCAAATCAAGAAAAGCTTGGAATGAAGTATTTCAAGTCCTGAAAGAAAACAACTTCCAACCCAGATTGATGTACCCTGCAAAACTATCTTTGAAAATTCATGAAGAAATAAGATACTTCTATGACAAAGAACAACTGAAGAAATTCATGATCACCAAACCAACACTACAAAGAGTACTGAAAGATACTCTAGAAAGAGATAAGATAAATACAATTCCAAGAACAATAGCAGAAGGAAATCACTAAACAAGACAAACAATTAAACAGAAAAAGTAGAAAAACAACAACAGAAAGATAACATGACAGGGATAAGTCAGTACATATCAGTTATATTTATCACTATAAATGGTCTCGCCGGGTATTTAGCTCAGTGGCCTAACCACCTGCCTGGCAACCACAAGGTTGTGAGTTCAATCCCTGGTGCCACAAAAAAAAAAAAATATATATATATATATATATACATATATATATGTATATATATATATAGTCTCAACTCACCAATAAAAAGAAACAGATTAGAGGCTGGGGATTTAGCTCAGTAGCAAAGCACCTGTCTGGCAAGCACATCTTGAGTTCAATTCCCAGCAGAAAAAAAAAAAAAAAGAAACAGACTGGCAGAGTGGATTAAGAAACAAAATCCAACAGTATGCTGTGTACAAGAAACACATTTAACTCAAAAGGAAATTCATAGACTAAAAGTCAAAGGACAGAAAACAATATTCCATGTGACGGGAACCAAGAAAAAAGCAGGGGTAGCTACTCTGTTTGCAGACAATGTAAACTTCAAACCAAGAATGATCAAAAGAGATAAAGATCACTACCTATTTGTTAGGGGAAAACCTGAAGAGGAAGAGATTATAATCATAAATATATATGCACCAAATATGGGAGCACCCAACTATGTAAGACAAATCTTAATAGACATGAAAAATGAAGTAAGCAATAATACAGTTAAAATTGGTGACCTGAACACCCCATTGTCAAAAAGACAGATTAGCCAAACAAAAAATCAGCAAAGAAATAACAGAACTGACTCAAACTTGTAAACAAATGGACCTAGTAGATGTGTACCAAGTGTTCCACTCAGCAACCTCAGAATACACATTCTTCTCACCTGCACATGGGCCATTCTCTAAAATAGACCATATACTAGCCCACAGAACATGCTTACATAAATGCAAAGGAATTGAAATAACCCCATGCATATTATCTGACCAAAGACAATAAAATTATAAATTAATCACAAGACAAACCATAAGAACCCCATAAACACATGGAAATTAAATAATACTCTCCTAAACAACCAATGGGTCACAGAAGAAATTAAAGAAATTAAACAATATCTACAATTGAACAAAAATGCAAATACAACTTACTGGAACCTGTGGGACAAAATGAAAGCAGTCCTCAGAGAGAAATTTATAGTGGTAAACTCCCACATCAGGAAAATGGAACAAACACAAATAAACAACCTAATGCTGCACCTCAAACTTCTCAAAAGAAGAGCAAGTCAAGCCCAAAGCCCAAAGAAGGGAGGAAATTATACAGATCAGAGCAGAAATTAATGCAATTGAAACTAAGAAAATAATACAAACAATTAATGAATCAAAAAGTTGGTTCTTTGAAAGAATAAAATTGATAAACTCCTAGCCAACCTTATCAAAAAGAGGAAAGAAAAAACTCAAATCCATGCAATAAGAAATGGAAAGGGCAAAATCACTACAGATCCTTTGGAAATACAGAAGATCATCAATACCTACTTCAAAAACATTTACTCTCATAGAATCAAGACCACAGAAGAAATGAACAGATTCCTAGAAACGTATGAATTACCAAAGCTGGATGAAGAAGAGGTAAACTGCTGAATAACTCAATTTCAGTTAATAAAATTGAAAATGTATTTAGGACCTTACCAACAAAGAAAAGCCGAGGTCCTGATGGATTCACTGCTGAATTCTACAAGAAATTTAGGCAAGACTTAATGCCAACACTCCTCAAACTCTAATGAAATTGAAAGGAAAGCAACTCTCCCTAACTCATTCCTGGAAGTATTACCCTAATACCAAAACCGCAGAAAGACCCAACCAAAATAGAGAATTACAGACCAATCTTCCTAATGAACCCTCAATAAAATATGGGCAAATAGAATGCAACAAATCATCAAGAAGATTATACACCATAATCAACTGGAATTTATCCCAGGAATACAGGGGTGGTTCAACATACACAAATCAATAAACATAATACACCATATCAACAGAGCCAAAGACAAGAATTGCATGATCACCTCAATAGATACAAAAAAGCTTCTGACAAAATCCAACACTCATTCTTGATAAGAAAAAAAAAACCCTACATAAAATGGGAATAGATGATCTTTACCTCAATCTGATAAAAGCCATCTATGATAAACCAACAGCCAACATCTTATTAAATGGACAAAAACTGAAAACTTTCAACCTAAAATCAGGAACAAGATAAGGATGTCCATTATCACCACTCCTATTCAACAGTTCTGGAAACCTTAGCCAGAACAATTAGACATGAGAGAGAAATAAAAGGAATAAAGATAGGAAAGGAAAAAGTTAAACTACCATTATTTGCAGATGATATGATATTCCACATAGAAGACTCCCAAAACTCCATTGAAAGACTTCTAGCTGTAATAGCCAAATTCACTAACGTAGCTAGATACAAACTCAACACTCAAACATCTATAACACTCCTGTACACAAATAACAAACTCACTGAGAGAAGTAAGGGAAACCACACCCTTCACTATAGCATCCAAAAAATTGAAATACTTAGTGATCAATCTAACAGAGGAATTAAAAGATCTATACATTGACAATTACATTACTCTGAAAAAGAAGATTGAAGAGGATTTCAGAAAATGGAAAGACATTCGCTGTTCATGGATAGGAAGAACAAACATTGTGAAAATGGCCATTCTCCCAAAATTGTTACACAGCTTTAATGCAATTCCAATAAAAATATCATTTGCGTACCTCACAGCTCTAGAGAAATCATTCCTAAAATTCATCTGGAACCAGAAGAGACCTAGAAGAGCAAAAACAATTCTGGACAATAAAGGCAAGGCAGGAGGCATCACAATCCCTGACTTGAAATTATACTACAAAGTTACTGTGATCCAATCAGCATGGTACTGGAATAAAAACAGACCCAAAGATCAATGGAATAGATTAGTAGATACAGCCACAACTACAAACACATTCAGCCACCTCAACAAAGGGACCAAACATGTTCACTGGAAGAAGGATAGCCTCTTTACTAAGTGGTGCTGGAAAAACTGGCTTTCCATATGCTGAAAACTAAAAATATACCCGTGTCTATCACCATGCACTAAAGTCAAAATGGATCAAAGATCTAAATATTAAAACAGAAACACTAAATTTTCTGGAAGACAAAGCAGGTAGATATGTTGAAGACATAGGGGTAGGCAGAAAGTTCATGAACAAAAATCAAAGTGCACAGGAAATACTTCCCAGAATCAACAACTGGGATCTCATCTTATTAAAAAGTTTTTGCATGTCAAAAGAAATCTCCAAAAGAGTGAAAAGAAAACTCACGAATTGGGAAAATATCTTAGTCAACTGTCCCTCAGACAAAGGACTTCTATCTAGAACATGTAAAGAATTAAAAAAACGAAACAAACAAAAAAAAAAAACCATGACCCCAAAATTCAAGGACCCAATCAAAAAATGGGCATCTGAGATGAATACACCCTTCTCAGCTGAAGAAATACAAATGAAAAATAAATATATGAAAAAATGTTCAGTATGATTGGTCATTAGAAAAATGCAAATTAAAACCACACTGAGATCCACCTTACTCCAGAAAGAATGACCAAGATCAAGAAATCAACCAATAACAAATGCTCGAGGGACTATGAGGAAAAAGGAACTCTTCTCCACTGCTGGTGGGAATGTAAACTGGTGCAACCACTGTGGAAATCAGTGTGGAGGTTCCTCAAAAAGCTAGGATTAGAGGTTACATTCAATCCAGCTCTTCCACTTAGGGGCATTTTCCCAGAAGAATTGAAAACATCATACCACAGTGATATACCAGTGATATATGTGCACCCATGTTTACAGCAGCACAATTTGTAATAGACAAATCTTGGAAACAACCCAAGTGCCCATCAATTGAGGAATGGATAAAAAAGATGTGGTATTTTTATACAATGAAGTACTACTCAAGTATAAAGAAAAATTGCATCGAGGCTTTTATAAGTAAATAGATGTGACTTGAGACCACACGCATAAGTGAAATAAATCAAACTCACAAGTAAATACTGTATTGTCTCCCTAATGTAAGAAACTGAAAGAGCAAATATGATCCAAAATCTACAGTAATTATTGTGCAAGGGTAAGAAACTTCTCAAAGAGGAAAAGTAACTGGGATAGTGGAAAGGAGGAAAGAAGGAAGAGAAAAGGAAAAAGACATAAATTTGTGTGTGTATATATATATATATATATATATATATATATGAAAGATTAAGTGACTATACTACTAATTGTATTAGTTCTTGGAAAAGAATAGTTAATACTCATATGATTAGATCAATTTTACATGTCCATATCTGGTAATCTAAGCAACCCTTCTGAAAGTAACAGTATGCAATATTACAACCATTGTTAAATTCCTCTCATCTTGTTTTGAAAACCTATACTGTCATTGTTTTGGGTTTGTTGTTATTATTTGTCTCTTTTGCTTTTTGTTTTTCTTTTCTGTGTCTGTTTTTCTCTTAAATAAGTAAAAAAGGGGGCACGTAATCAGCAATAAAGTCTGTCTGGGACAGGGCAGGAAAGTGCAGCACAAGTGTCAGGGTAGCCCTCGTCATAAAAATCATGTTACCTTCAGGGCTTTCTTTTTTTTCCATTGCTAGGGGTTTAATCCACAGCCTTGCACATACAAGCTCCATTCCCAGTCCCTCTGATGTTGTTTGTTTGTTTGTCTGTTTATTTTACAGCACTGGGGATCAAACAACCTCACACTTCCCCGGCAGGTGCTTATGCCACTGAGCTAAATCCCCAGCACTTGTCTTTTTGAGACAGGGTCTCACTATGCCGTTCAGGCTGGCCTTGAGCTCACTTTGTAGCCCAGGCTGGTCTCGAACTCACAACGATCCTCCTGTCTCAGCCTCCCGAGTGCTGGGATTACAGGCATGCACCACCAGGCGCAGCCCCTTTGGTGCATTTTTAAGTAATTAATTATGAAAGATTTTAGGTGGTGAAGATACACAGAATAACATAATTAGCATGTATGCATCCTCTATTCAGCTTCAGAAATAAAATATTTCCAGGATGGTTGAAGTCCCATTGCACAATATGGATGATTTTGGATGGCTTTTATACTATATTTAAATGCTAACACATGGTATGAATTCCTTTGCTGTCTGCTTGTTTTGCTTAATGTTATATTTGAAATGTACCCATGCTGATGCATATATCTATAGTTGGTCTTCATTACTGTCAAGATTAATTTAAAATGGTTGGCAGTGCTATGGTAGAAGCAAATACTAATTCTAGCCTGGTAGAAGCAAATGCCAACTCCTCTGGGGAGTTACACCCTCAAATCGGTCCTCATGGATTTCAAAAAGAGACTGAAACTGCCAAAATGCAAACAAGAAATAGCAGACCCTGATGAGGTTCCACACTCAAACACTCAAATAATGCATTTATGAGTATTTGAAATAAAAATGAATAACTAAAAATTTAAACACATTAAAGAACTAGTAGATAATATGAGGAAATGATTCACTGATAAATGAATAAAGAGAGGCCAGGCAGAGAGAAATCTGGGAAGTTGGTTTTGGTAATAGTATAGTTGAACATGTTTGTAAGTAAAATAAATGTGCTTAAAATATGATACATTTAAAATAAAAATAAATGATAAAATGAACCACCTCGCCTCTGAAAAAATCAGTCCTCTCTGCTGTCTATACTGCAGATTCAGCCATCCAGTTCTTCAACACATACGTAGGGCCAACAGCTTAAGCCAGGGAGGAAGGACACCTCAGAACAATAAATTACGAATGTGTGTGTCACCCTTGTGCAGGCACCGTGCTAATCATCTCTGTATTGTTCAAATTTCAGTATACGTGCTGCCAAATCAAGCACAGAACAGCAAATTACTGAGTGACTCAACATAGACCAATGAAATCACCAGTGAAGTTCATCTTCAAGCCTGTCAGAAGTATCACTGTAAGCCAATTTTGAATGTTTGTAAACAATGTTGAGTATTTATTATGATATTATGAAAACTTTTGAACATCATGCTCAGTATCCTGTTATATTCTTTCCAGCATTGTAAGTAACTTGTTTTTTTTTCATCAGTTTTGCTTTATTGAGCATTTCATAACACATGAAGAAAGTAGATAATTCATCTGAGTTAGCCCCAGTTGTCTGTATGGAGAGTGGAAGATGACGATGCCTTTACCATTTGTGAGCCTGGTCAGAGTCTGACTCAGCGCTGCTTGTTGCCCAGGAGCAAACAGGCAAGGGCACATGACAAACCTATTATCAATTTGTATTTTTGACAGTGATACATATTTTTTCATATTAAAAATGTAGTGCCATAGTGGCCCACTTTGAAAAATTCCAGCAGCTCTCATTATTTGAGATGTGCCTTTTCTAAGGTCATTTACAAACTGGATGAGGAAGAGATATGCTTGTCCCACTGGCCCAAAAGAACTTCTGGGAATTCCAAAGAAATCAGTGACATGATTCTCAGGAGCACTTACCATGTTTCTAGAATGAAGAGAATATACTTGTTCCATTTCAACATAGTTTAAAGATCTGCCAGAATAATAATCTAAAAATTGAGGGCCTTATAATTTACTCATTCTACTTCTCTAGGAATATAGAGTAAGGAAACAATTTTAAACATAAAAAGTATTATTTGTATTAAGGTAAAATTGGAAAACATATGATGGGGAAATGGTCAAGTAAAACATTACATATATTTGCAAAGAAATTATGTAGCTGCTGAAAGTACATTACAGGGCTGGGCTTAGCTCAATGGTACAACACTTGCCTGGCAT
>RJWT010015799.1:0-20221 GCA_004365215.1 Cuniculus paca | reverse complement strand
TCTCAACACAAACCATCAAGTCAAGAAGAGGCTGGAGTGAAGTAATGCAAGTCCTGAAAGAAAACAACTTCCAACCCAGACTGATGTACCCTGCAAAACTTTCCTTCAAAACTAATGGAGAAACAAGATACTTCCATGACAAAGAACAACTCAAGGAATTCATGACCACCAAACCAACCCTACAAAGATTACTAAAGGATATTTTAGAGAGAAAAAGGACCATGGTCCCAGGAACAATGTCAGAGGGGGACCATCAAGTGGGGCCAGTCGATTGAATGGAGAAGAAAAGTAGGGAGCCAATGGCAGGAAAATAGCATGGCAGAGACAATACAGTGCAAGAGGGCCTCAAGGCACTAATAGAAAGAAACAGAGGCATAGTGGATCAGGGGACAGGATCCATCAATATGCTCTATGCAAGAAACACATTTAGCTAGAAAGAAAATTCATAGTCTGAAAGTCAAAGGAGAGAGAACAATGCCCTACGTGACAGGGAGCCAGAAAAAAAAAGTAGGGGTAGCCTGCCCATTAATTGCAGAATGTGTAAGAAAGACATGGTATTTCATGGGGTGGAAACCTACACAGCTATAAAGGAAGATAATCTCAAGGCTCTTGTAGGTAGATAGAGGCAACTGGTAATAGTGCTCATGGATGTAAGGGATCAGAGTCACAAGGGTGAATGTTGTGTTGTCTCCATAGCATAACAAGCTAAAGGTGTTAGTGGGATCCAAAATGCACAGTACATTTTGGGAAAGTCAAAGGGGAGGAATTATCTAAAAAGGGAAGGAAATGACCACTATTAATCTATTATCATGATTTGAAATTCAGATTGTATCATTGTTCTGATTAGTTTCATTTTATTCTGATTTGTTTGATTTTATTATACTTGATGGCATGGACAGCTATTTTAAAGATAACAAAATATATAATTGCAGCCATCGAGGATGTCTACTTATCTTGTTTAGAAACCCTGTATGGCTTTCATTGTTTTGATTGATTTTACTCTATTCTATGTGGTTTGATTGTAATATGTCTGAAGGCGTAGGCAACTATTCTGAAGATAACAAATATTGTGGTAGCCAATGCTGTTTTGCTAATATCTTGAAATTCTATATTGCTTACATTGTTCTGCTTTGTTTGTTTTGTTTTGTTTCTACTGTTTTAGTTTGTTGTATTTTGTTTGATTTTACTTATCCCAATTTGTTTCTACTGTTTTAGTTTGTTGTATTTTGTTTGATTTTACTTATCCCTGATGGTATGGGCAGGTATATTGCAGATAACAAGAGGCATTATGGTAGCCTTACTGATTGCTTTTTACCCTGTTTAAAAGTCATGTACCATGTTCATTGCTTTGTTTTGATTGACTTTACTCTGTTTTGTTTTGCTTGGTTGTATTCTTTTCAAAGTAAAAATAAAAAAAAAAAGAAAATATTCAATTTTACTCCCAAAAAATACAGGTAAATAGCAAACAAAATGCTTGACAACATACTGTTCTAGTGAGGCAGGAGAACAGCAGGCATGATCATATGCTGCTGGTGAGAGCACAGAATGTAACTGTTAAGGAAGGGCATTGGGTAGTGCCTAACCAGACTTCATATGTTTACATTTTGATACAATAATTCCACTTTAAGGCATGTACTCTGAAATTTTATTTCTCCAATTGGAAAATAAATAAGTGTGAGGTTATTCATTGCAGCATTATTCATAATTGTAAAATATTTAAAAACCTAAGTATCCATATTTATAGCAATTTTAATAACCAGACATTCATATCATGAAGAACTATGCGACAGGAGAAAAAAGGAAAAATATATTCATAAACAGACACCAAGGCATTTCCTCTGAAAAAAAGCAAAATGTGCAAGAGTATAGTATGCCATTTTTTGTGTAAGAAATGAAAATAATAAAAATATATAGGAACTCATAAGATTGCTTACTTTCAGGGGTGTTAATGAAAACAATGTGGGAAGTACAAGAAAGTGACAATTCACCGAGTACATTCATATGTGCAGGTTTGACTTTAAACACCATGCTAATGTTTTTCATTCTCAAAAAATTAAATCAGTAAGGATGGGGGAAACTCAATAGTGGAATTTAAACAAAAATAAATAAGCCTGACCTTCAAATAAATGACATAACTACACTGAATTATGAGAAAACAACTAATTCAAATGACTTTACACATGGTACTTTGCTTACTATAAGGCAAAAGACAAACTTAAACTGTGTTTATTAGGTTTGTTTTTCTTAACATATTTAGAGATTGTGCAATGATTTTCTGTGTATGCGTAGGACTAAGCAAATGAGTAAATACATTAATTGTGGTGGTGGCCAGATTTTCACAGTTAGGAAAGGAGGTACAGGGATGGAACAGAGAAAGACAGGGGGAAAAAACTACAGTGTTGGATTGCATTTGGAAATGTTGCTATGAATACAGTATCTGAAGGTATGTATATACACACATATATGAATGTATACACACATAGTGCCTAACTGTTCACTGGAAAGACTTAGAAGAAAACTAAGAAAACAAGAATGAGAGCAACAGATTTTATTTTCAAATATCATGTGCCATTAAAAATAGCTAATGAAACTTTGAATTCATGCCTAATTCCTGGGCCAGAGAAGAGAAAAACCAAGATGAGTCTGGAATATCTTCTTGAATGAAAAGTAAGGATACACTTGAAAAATAATGGGGATTTATGTTAGGGTTCTCCAGAGAGACAGAGCCCATGGGATGAATGGAAATATATGAAGAGATCATTGTACGGAATTAGTGTAATTAGCAATGCAGGCTGGTAATTCCCAGGGTCTGCAGGGTGAGCTGAGAAGCTGGAGACCCAACAGAGCTGATGGTGGAGTACCAGTCCACAGGCTAGAGGTCTCAAAACCAGGAAATAGACAGTGCTTCAGGTAGCAACTTTCCTTCAGGAAAGCAGGAAACACTGATGCCCCAGTTCAGAGGTCATCAGACAGGAAAAATTCTCTTTTATATGAGGGAAGTCAGCTGGTTTTGTTCTATCCAAGCCTTCAACTGACTGGGTGAAGCCCACCCACATTAGGGAGAGCATGCTGCTTAGTCTACTGGTTTAAATGTTACTGTCATCCAAAACACCTCGCAGAAACACCCAGAATAATGTTTAACCAAGTATTTGGGTCTCCCATGATCCAGTTACACTGACACCTAAAATTAATCATCCCAGGACCTATAAGAAAGAAAATAAACAAGGCAACAATGCATTATAACTCATTGAAGAGCATAGGAATTTTGAGTCCCTAGTGATAATAAAGAGTCAAAGAAAAACAATAGCAACAACAATGAAACAAGCCCTTCTTTTTCATAGGAAATAGCCAAAAATGATGGAGTTAAAAGAGTATCTATTTTCAAACATCATAGTGTTACAGGCAGCTGAGTTAGATAAAAATATTATAGGCAGTCAGACAGGGCTAGGCCCTCGAAGGAGCCAGTGCAGAAGACCAGATACCTTGCAACATTGGAGGAGACTGACACTGTAGGCCAGACCTCAAGACAAAAGATCAAGCAAATACACCCACATCCTAAGGATTGGTATTCTAAGTAGTTCTCTGTCACCCTGAGAAAGCCAGGAGTTACCATCCCAACCCTCTACAGGAAAAATCACTGCTCTGTATGCGTGCCTGCTTGCTATGTGACTCGCTTCCCCGTTTGTCCCCAATTTAATCAGTTTTACCTGAGCAGTTAATCTTATTGGTTGACCACAGTTTTGTCCCACCTCATGCCCACCTTGTGAGTTCCCATTTTGGACCTGCCTCACCTCATGGTTTTGCTCAATAAAATCCCTAGAAAAGGTGAGGTCTTTGACAACTCCCCCGGGACCCCTTCTGTCTTTCTCTCAGGCAGAAGCTTTCTTTCTCTCAATAGATATATTCTGCTCTTAACCTCCATTGTTCCTAAATTCATTCTTTGATTCATGAGCTTGTACCAGACATATAGTACATTGGGAGTTTTGTTCCCCTATGTCAATAGCAATAATTGGTTCAGATAAATATGTATAAACATTACATCATTGAGTGAAGGTTTGATAAACTATGCATGTGTACATACTTTCAAAGAATAAAAAAAAACTGCTTGATGTGGACACTTGGTGGCTTCAAGCAAGTTTAACGTCAGCAATGATGGGACAAAAACTATCAAATGCCTCCTGGTGTGATGCTCTAAGAACACAGTATCACACATGTATTGTTCTTGCCAAAATCAAGGCAAAAATAAGCTGAGGGGAAATCTACAAAAATGCACATTCACACACTTAAAAATGCTACTGGCATTAAAAACAAAAACTGAAGAGCCGTTTCAGATTAAAGGAGACTAAAGAGATGTAACATCTGAATGTAAAGAGTGATCCTGACTAGATGACTAGATCCTGGATCCAAAAAAAATTGCTACAAAGGAAATTATTGAGACAATATAGTATAAAAACTTTATTGTATGTTATGGCTTGTGTCTGGTTGTTCTCCCAAAGCCTCTTGCAGTCATAGGTGGGGCTTTTCAGAGGTGGCTGGGTGTAGAGTGTGTGACGCTGGCATCAAGGGTGTGTGATTACTAAATCACTCCACTGATGGCTTTGGCATAGTTCTGGGTGTGGGTAATGGTAAGGTCCCACTAAGAGCATGTAGTCTGAAAAGAATATAAAGGAGAGAAACAGGGCTGCCATTGTGCTGCTTGCTACTTGATTGCTGTCTGCCTTCTGCCTGCCCTGTTTTGCCATGCACTACTTCTCCTTTGTGAAGTCCCTCTGCGTGGCACCTTGCCTTGGAGGCAGCTTAATATTGACTGAAACCTCTGCAAACTGTGAGCTACAATAAACCTTGCCGTTTTAACTTGGGATGTTGAGTATTTTATCTCAGCAATGAGAAAAGTAACGAAGACATATAAGTATAAAACTTCTAGATTTTGATCATTATCCTGTTGTTATGGTTGATATATTGTGTCAACTTAAGAAGTTTAGAAGTTTAACTGAGAGGCTCAGCAGGGAGCCAGGGTTCTTACTTTGTAAATATCCTCATCTTGTACAAAAGACGGCAAGGAGATTTTGTGAGTGCTACACCCGACCTGGAGGGGGTGGAGTGGGGATGGCCTGTACAAGGGAGGAGAAGAGGCTTGTTTTTTCCCCTTTTTGCTCTGGCTGCTGCCTTGGAGTGTTGCCCCAGTGCCATGACACCCTGCCTTGGAGCCAGCTGATTATGGGCTGAAGTCTTCAGAACCTGTAAGCAAAATAAACCTTTCCTTCCCTAATTTTAGGCGTCAAGTATTTTGTCTCCGCAATGAGAGAAAATTAACCAAGACACCTGTGATTATATAACTGAATGCCTTTGTTCTAGGGAAACAAAGTGAAGTATTTGGATATAAAGGGGCATGATATATACAACTCACACGAGTTGAGAAAATGTATGTGTATAGGAGTTATAGGAATTCTATGTTTTACTTTTGCAAATTTTCTGTAAGAAGTTATTTCAAAATAGTTTTTAAGGTTTTAAAAGAAGAAAAAATAAGAATACATACAGTATGTTTATAGAGACAAAATGAAGTACAGTAATACCTTGGTTCATGAATGCTTTTTGTTTACAAATAATTTGGTTCTGCAAAATTTTACTTCCATTTGCAAACTCTGCATCAGGTAATGAACACAACCTTAACCATCTTCTGCAGAATCGTGGAATGAATTAAGCTTGTGAACCAAAGTACCACTCTCATTTATAAAAAGGGCTTGTCACAAAGCCTGGCATAGAGGGAAAAAATGCAATTGCTAATGACTGTTAATATTAATATGAATATTAGTGTATCAATGATTAACCAGTACATTAATTAATATCAATATAAATATATTAATATTAACATATACGTTGAAACTAATATGTTAATATCTAACATATATTATAGTTACTATATGATAATACCTTTGATAGATCAACTTTATACCCTAATGCTATTAATAATGTAAACCTATAAATATCTGTCATGAAAGTGAATAATTTTATTAAAATAATATTACTTAAGAATAATTATTTTGTGGCTTGCTTTCTCCACTTAAATCGTATCATAATTTGATTTTAATGAGGTAAGCTAGTTTATTTATTTATTTATTTATTTTGCAGCATATGTTTTATTTACATTGGCATCAGTGAAAGTCTTAACAGTCACTATAAATGGTATAATACACAGAGCAATGAGATACTCGCAAATCGTGCATGGAGCAGAAGATCTTGATAGTGACCCAGGACTGTCCTTACTGAATAAAGGATGTCTATCCTAACATACACGCAGTTTGTGAGCCACTCTACTTGACTTGCTAGGTTTGGAAATACAGAGCTACTGAGCATTAAGACAGGGGCAAATGATTTCAATGCTGGTAATAAAATATATTTATCATGAGTCATACAGTAGCCATGTGGATCAAGTTGTGCAATGAAAAGAGCTAGTTACTGTAATATACCATTTTATAATTTCCTATTGCACACATGTTTCTAACAAAGGTGTTAACACAGATTCTGACCTTTGTATATTGAGTCTCAAAGATCTCCACATATATGGCTTCATTTGGTACTCTTAGCAACCCTCTGGGATAGTTGGGCTGACCATAGGTATTCCCTTTGTCAAGCCCTTGTTCAACTGGCTGCAGCTTTTATTCAGCAGAAGTTTTCAATGTACAACTGAAAATACACATTAAATTTTATGGTATAGTCACATGTCTGGGAAATGGTCTGAGAAATCCATCATTAATTAGTAAGTTTTGTCCTACCAACATTGTAGGGTACACTCAACATATGTAGCTGATATATGGGTCAATCATTCCATAAAGCCTTTTTTTATTTTAAAGAGAAAAAAATTAACAAGAAAACAGAGTTCCAAAACAGGCTAGTGGGAGAGTAACAATAATTAATACATTGCATATTGTTATATTCATAATAGTTGTTAAGAGTACAAGATATAGGCATGAAATATTGCCCCAACAATATTAACACAAACCTGTGTTTTCAATGAACTAAGAGATACTAGCTGTAACTGTCTTAACTATCATATATCTATATATTTTTCCTTTTTCCTTCCTTCTTTTCTCCATTCTCCTATCACAGTTTTTAGTTTATTGTTTGTATATATCACAAGTTTCTTGTGACCTTGCATATCCAATCCAGGACCTTGTACATGTAAGGCAACTGTCTAACCTGAGGCTCCATCCTCATGTCTGTAGTTAAAATGTTTTTCTAATTTTGGATGTTTCTGTTGTTTCCATATTTCTTTTTCAAAATAAATAATACCTTGATGATTACAGTATTAAAATGCTACTTATCAATTTACAAAATTATTTATAAATATTATAAACTTTTGTCCCATTTCCTGATGGCTTATGGCAAGGTCCTTGTGATGCTGTGCAAACTGGGTCATTGTCTCATGAAGTCAAAGAAGGAAATCACAGACAGAATGAAGCAGTTAAGAGGAGTGTTTGTTGGAAGTTTAAGAAGAAAGAAAACTCCTGGTAGATGGGAGGGGGCCTGAAAGTGGGGCGCCACATGGGCTCTTTGTCCAGTCTTTTATGAATAATCTTCTCAGTGCCCAGCAGTTACTCATCACAGACACAAAACAACTAATTGAGATTCAGGCTTTCCAATGCAGAATTCAAAAGAAAAACTAGGTAGTACCCTGAACTGCTCAAAACCAGCCTGCAGTACATGTGGTCTAACGGCCTATATTTAACATTAATTTTTTTCATTTTTCTCATTTTTACTTTTACATCTCTGAGCTGAACTGTCTATACAGCTTAACTCTTAACTTGCGTACATATTTTTTTCTTTGTAAGGCCTGTCTTAGGCCCTGTCCCTTGTTAGTTGGCTTTTTATGAGCTAAGTAGCTAAAGTGCCTTTTGTATTTTAAGTGATTTTTTTATTTTAAAGAGGAAAAAACCCCCACAATTTCAAAACAAGATAATAGGAGGGTAACAATGATTAAAACATTGTATGTTATTATCTTTAAATTAGTTACTCAGAATACAAGATACAGACATTTAATTGTCTAAACCATGTTAGCACAAACCTCTCTTTTCAAAGAACTAAGAGAAATTAGTAGTATAACTATCTTAACTATCATATATATGCATAAATGTAATTTTTTTGGCTTTTCCCTTCTTTTCTCCTTTTCCCTCTTCCAGTTTCTCTTTCCTTTTGAACAGTTCCTTCCCATTTTACAATATCTATTGTACATTTTGGATCTTATTTACTCTTCCATCTTCTCGCAGTAGTGAGACAATACAATGTGTCTGGTTTATTTCACTTCTGAGTATGGTCTCTAGTTGCATCCAATTACCTATGAAAGTCTCCAGTTTATCCTTCTTTAAGGGTAAGTAGTACTCCATTGTATAAAAAGTCCACATCTTCTTTATCCATTCCTCAGTTGATGGGCATTTGGGTTGTTTCCAAGATCTATCTATTACAAATTGTGCTGCTATAAACATGGGTGCACACACATTGCTGTGGTACAATGTTTTTAATTCTTTTGAGAAGACATCCAGCAGGAGAATAGCTGGGTGAAGTGGGACCTCCAACCGTCCAATTTTTTGAGGAATCTCTGTACTGATTTCCACAGTGGTTGCATCAGACTACACTCCCACAAACAGTTAAGAAGGGTTCCTCTTTCCCCAAAGCCCCCTTAGTATTTGTTATTGGTTGATTTCTTGATAATAGCCATTCTTCCCAGGGTGAGATGAAATCTCTGTGGTGTTTTAATTTGCAACTCTTGAACGACTGGTGATAATGAACATTTTTTCATGTATTTATTTGTTGTTTGTATTTCTTCATCTGAGAAGTGTGTATTCATCTCAGATGTCCACTTTTGGATTGGGTCTTTAAATTTTGGAGGTCTGATATTTTTGAGTTCTTTATATGTTCTTGACAGTAATTTTTATTTGAGAAACAGGTGGCAAACATTTTTTTTCACATTGTGGGTTGTCTCTTCACTCTGTTGGTGGGTTTTTTTTGCTGTGCAAAATTTTTTAATGAGATTAGATCCCAGCTGTTGATTCTTGGTGATAGTTCCTGTGCAATCAGGGTTTTATTTAAAGTCTTTGCCTACACCAATGTGTTCAAGAGTTTTACTTATTCCGTCTTCCAGCAGATTTAATGCTTCTATTTTAATATTTAGATCTTTTATCCATTTCAAATTTAGTTTAGTGCATGCTGAAAGAGATAGGTCTAATTTTAATCTTTAGCACATGCACAGCCAGTTTTTCCAGAACCATTTTTTAAAAGACTGTCTTTCTTCCAGTGAATGTGTTTGGCACCATTATCAAAGATAAGGTGGCTGAATATGTCTGGAGTTGTTTCTGCATCTTCTAATCCATTCCATTGATCTTTGGATCTGTTTTTTTTTTGCCAGTACCACACTGTTTTTATCACAGTAGCTTTATGGTATAGTTTCAAGTCAATGAATGTGATGCCCCTTTCCTTGCTTTTGTTGTCCAGAATTGCTTTTGCTATTTGAGATATGCTTTAGGAATTTTGATCAGAATTGCATTAAATCTGTATAACAATTTTGGAAGTATGGTCATTTTCACTATATTAGTTCTTCCAAGAGCAAGGAATATCATTCAATTTTCTGATATCCCCTTAAATCTTCTTTTTCAAAGTACTGTAGTTTTCAATGTAGAGATCTTTTATATCCTTTGTTAGACTGATTCCTAGGTATTTCATTTTTTTTTTGGATGCTATTGTGAAAGGTGTTGTTTCCCTTATTTCTCTCTCAGTGAGTTTGTTGTGTACAGGAAGGGTATTGATTTTTGAGTATTGACTTTGTATTTAGCTATGCCACTGAATTTTCTTATTAAATCTAGCAGTTTTTTAGTGGTTTTGGGGGTTTTCTATGTACAATATCATGTCATCTGCAAATAATGATAACTTAACATCTTCCTTTCCTATTGTTATTCCTTTTATTTCTTTCTGTTGTCTGGCTAAAGTTTCCAGGACTATGTTGAATAAGAGTGGTGACAGTGGACATCGTTGCTTGTTCCTGATTTTAGAGTGAAAGCTTTCAGTTTTGTCCATTTAGTATGATGTTGGCTGTTGGTTTTTCATAGATGACAAACCAGACTTATCAGATTGAGATAAAGGCCATCTATCCCAATTTTTTGTAGGGCTTTTATCATGAATGAGTGTTGGACTTTATCAAATGCTTTATCTGCATCTATTGAGATGAACATATGGTTTTTGCCCTTGGCTCTGTTAATATGGTATGTTACATTTATGGATTTATGTATGCTGATTTATTGATTTATGTATGTCATTTATTGATTTATTGATTTATGTATGTTGAGCCATCCCTGCATCCCTGGGATGAATCCTATTTTGTCATGGTGTATAACCTTCTTGATGATTTGCTGCATTTTGTTGCCCGTATCTTATTGAGGATTTTTGCATCTAGGTTCATTAGGGAGATTCACCTGTAGTTTTCTTTCTTACTTGGGTCCTTCTTTGGCTTTGGTATCAGGGTAATACTTACTTCCAGGAATGAATTTGGGAGTATTGCTTCCTTTCCAATTTCATTAAAGAGTTTGAGAAGTAGTGGTGTTAAGTCTTCTCTAAATGTCTTGTAGAATTTAGCAGTGAATCCCTCAGAGTCAGGGCTTTCTTTGTTGATAGATTTTTAATTACATGTTAGATTTCATTGTTTGATATTGGTTTATTTAGAATTTTTATACCTTCTTGATTCAGTTTTGGCAATTCCTATGTATCTAGGAATCTGTGTGTTTCTTCTTCATTTTCCATCTTATTAGAATACAAGTTTTCAAAGTAGGTGTAGATGATCTGGATTTCTGCAGGGTCCATTGTGATTTCACTCTTCATTCTTGTGTAGATTTGAGTCTTTTCTTTCTTTTTTTTTTATAAGGTTGGATAAAGGTTGTTGATTTTATTTAATCTTTCAAATAACCAACTGTGTAATTCATTGATTCTTTGTATTGTTTTCTTAGTCTCCAATGTATGAATTTTTGCTGTGTTCTTTATAGTTTCCTCCCTTGCATGAGCTTTTGGCTTACCTTGTTCTTTTTTTTTTCTAGAAGTTTGAGATTCAACATTAAATTGTTTATTTGTGCTTGCTCTGTTTTCCTGATATGGGTATTCACTGCTATGAATTTTTCTCTTAAGACTGTTTTAACTGTGTCCATAAGTTCTGTTATGTTGTATTGTCATTATTATTTAATTGTAGAAGTGACTTTTTCTTAAGTTAAAAGGACAAACATTTCCAAAACACTGTAGTTAGTTGTGAAAACATATGACTTTCTGGAAGGATGTTTCTCTTGAACTAGCAGGATAGGAATATATCCGTCTGGTGTTTTCCTCACCAAATTGATTTTAAGGAATTAGACTTTCTATGGTATAATTCTGTTAATTTTTAAAACTTCCTACTTTATACTTTTCTGCATTGCTTGGCGATTTCTTAAGAAGATTACAAAGAAAATCAATAAAATAATTCTTGAAACAGGAGAATATAATGGTGACCAAACTAATGATGGAACAAATGTAGTAATGTGGTTTTCATTTTCAAGGAAAAGTATACTGATCCCTAGGAAAATAGTTTCCTTAGGTGACTAGATCTGAGATAGTTTTGTCAGGAGTGTCTCAGATGCTGGGTAAGTGGGTTTTGGTGCTAGAAGTATCTAGGTTCAAGTCTTGATTTTTTTCCTTTACTAGCTTCTGATCCTGGCGTGTTTTGGAGCTTGTGAGTTTTGTTTACAAAAGGGAAAATCAGAATAAAAGTGCCTTGGGCCTTATGGGGTTGTTGGAACATTTAAGTGAAGTGATATTGCTACTGGGTTTTAGGGTACTAGAGTCTCCTTGTGGAGGTGGTTTCTAGGTCTTTCTGTCCTGAGCAAAGAATTGGTCAAGACAAATTGGTCAAGACACATGCAAACGGTAGCAAAGTTTTAATAAAGAGGAAAAAGAACAAAACAACAAAAGCAAAAGAAAACAAAACAGAAGTTCTGTAGAGTGAGTTTGGGCCAAGTAAAAGTAGAAAAATAAGAACACTGTACAACATGAGGGCAGACCACCTTGGAAGTGAGAACACAGTGGGAAAAATTCAATGGCAACTGTCCTTTTTGTATCATTCATTCCTCAGGCTGGTGTCAGGAGTAGGCCATCTGATGGAAAACCTGCTTGAATTCTCATGGGAAGACCACATGCAGGGTTTTGGAAACTGTTTTGTGCCTGTGTTCTGGAATTTTGTAATTAACAGGTCGCACCTACTTTCCCAGTCAGCTTTACTACACCTTAATTTCCTATCTCAGTGGGAGTATTATCCTAAATTAAAATGAAGACCAGGCCAGAAGACGCTCTGAGAAAACAAAGATAGTCAGACCTCCTAAGAGACCTTAACCTTGCTTGATTTGTAAACACAAGCAAATTTAACTGGAACTATTTCCTGAAAATGCTTACAACAAAGAAAACCAGAATTCAAGCTCGACTAGTCTGAAGCAGCCAGCAAACTGATTTAACTAGAAGCTTTCCAATGGGATAGACCAAACAAGACAACTACAAAACTGCAAGCAATCAAATATTTTCTTTGCTCTAGTTCTGTGTTGTTCTGTAAAAGCCTCCCCTTTCAATTCCCTCCCTAAACTTTAGAACCACTCCTGATTTGGTCTTGCCTGATTTATGAATGCTTGTTTGCTCAAATAATTTCTTTTAAAAAAATTCTTGTTGTACCCCATTTTATCTTTTTAATGCAAAAAATGATGGCATGCTAAGTGCTTTATAAATATTTGTTTTAAAAATTCATCATGCAACTAATAGCATTTTCAATAGCCACAATCTTATAATAAATGAAATAGCTGGTATTCCCTGTACATAATATCCTGTCATGTAAATCAGGAGGAGAATGTTGCCAACATGCTACACATAGAAAGTAAATTTCCTGGGAGGCTATAAACTGTCTTAGTAATGAAGTGAAGCAAAGGTTTGCTTGCCAAATGATCACATCCTAAATGCTTGACCACATTCCTACATATGCCCAGGAAACCACCAAGGACAGCCTCTTACTGATGAGATTCTGAGCTAAGACTCTGACATAAAAAACAAACAAACAAACAAACAAACAAACAACTTTTATTTGGTTTGATTCTGAAGGTAACAGAACCAGCAGTTTTGTTTGCATAGAAGTGCTGTAAAACAGCACTTAGATCACTTAACAATCAGACATGTTTGGAAAGATGTGGGTGTTTCAAGTCCTTTAAATCAGTTTTATCTTGGTTGAAAAGAGATCTAATATGTCCTACCACCGAAAATTTTCTTAATAGGGCAATTGTCTCCTTTAAATGTTGTAAAGGAAATACATTTCCTCCAGCCCTAGTTTCTCATTGTAAAAGTAGATCAGTAGTTGTAAAAAGTACTGTTAATTTAAGGTTTCAAGGAATGGGTATTGAAAAATTAGTTTTTTTTCTATTTATCTCTCCAGGAAACAGTCACCATAAAATGCTTTCCCTTGCTGCTTGATAGTAAGCAGATGCTGCACGCCCCCAAACAGAGCTCAAGAAAGCTTAGCCTGTCGGGCAGGATCTGCCGTGTCTGAAGATATTTACTTGGCCAGGATTTCTGTTTCACTGAAATTAAATCTAATCTTAGAAGAAACCATCCATTTAATTAATATCGATGTATGCTAGTAAATAATTTGAAAACATATGCTATAAATTTCTAATAGGGAGTGGGAAGAGAATGTGCCAGTGCATTGATGATTTGATATAGACATAGAGCATGGTTTGAAGAAAAAGAAATTCCAGCCCTCTTTGGCTGGTACCTCTTTTCTGAATTTCCAAGTTTTAATCTATAAAATAAAGGATCATTCATTTACATTAATGATAACTTCTTTTTGAATGACCAATAACTTAGTGATGTCTCAAAATACCCTAGAAGTATAAGGACATTTCCAGAAAATCAGCCTTTTAAAAGATACTTTTAGGTTTGGTGACCAAGAGGAATGTTGACTTTTTTGAAGGTAAAAAAATGTCAGGAAGATAACATCAGGGATATAAAGTATACAGGCTTCGAAGTTAACTTAGAGAATATTTAGGTAAAATTTCTTTATTCATTCTGCTACCTGGAAAGAACACAAGAAAGGGAGTCACAAATGCCTATATTCCAACTGCAGTCCAGACAGTTGAGTTCTGTGAATTAAACAAAATCATGAATGTAAACATGCAATCATGAACCATGACAAAATGTGTGGAGACACAACATGTACAATAATTGTTGTTAGAGTAGTATAACCCTTACATTGTTTCTTGTTTCCCTAAACACGATTCTCTTTGGTTCAGTCTTGGCTAATACAGTTATGGCTAAAGCCAGACTGGTGATCTAGCGGTTTGCTATATCATCAGGAGCATGTGAACATTTGCAAGATACTTGCTTAGAGCAACAGTTCTCAAACCCTTTCATCTCAGGGTTGCCTTTCACCCTAAAAAATTAGTGAAGGTTACAAGGAGTTTTTGCTTAGTTGAGTCATAGCAATCTGTATTTGTTATATTAGAAAGGAAAGCTGAGGAATATGGAAAACATTTATTAATTATCTAAAAGGAAAACATTTATTATATGTAAACTTAACTAATATTTTTTTACCACAATTCCAGGTTAATTAACTAATATTTTGATGAACTCTAACTATTTTGATGTTTAGTAGCTACTTTTAAAAGGAAAATATTATTAAAATGTGATGTTTTAATTTTTTCAGATCTCTTTAATGTCTGACTTAATGGAAAACAGCTGCATCTTCACATCTGGCTCTGCAGTCAATCTTGTGACCAGGAGATAGATACACAGAAAATTTATTAGGAAGGATTGGTTCATAAGATGATGAAAGCCAAGAGGCCTCATGATCTGCCATCTGCAAGCTGGGCACCCAGGAGAGCCAGTAGTGCAGATCTAGTTCAAACTAAAAGGCTTGAGAACCAGGGACACTGATGGTTCAAGTCCCAGTGTGAGTCTAAAGGCCTCAAAGCCAGGAGCACAATATCCGAAAGCAGGACAAATTGGATGTCCCAGCTCAAACAGAAAATGAGCTTGCCCTTTCTCTGAATTCAGGCCCTCAGTGGGTGGAATGACGCCTATCCACATTGGCATGGGTGCATCTTTACTCATAATTAACCAATTCAAATGCTAATCTCTTCCTGGAATACCCCTGCAGATACACTTGGAGCTGAGGTATCTGGACTTCCCCTAGCCCAGTTAAACTGAACCATAAAATTAGCCACTACTTTCCTGACACATAGATACTCAATAAATATGTACTGAATCAATAAGTTTGCAATATATGTACAGAAATACAGCATCTAATTCAACTAGGGTTGACTAAGTATGGAATGTAGTGATGGTTTTTAAAATTCTGCATCAAAATGCTGTGGCTAAAGCCTATAACTAGTTTATTTTTTAATTTTTTTTTATTTTAAAGAGAATAAAACCAAACAAGATAAAACAGAATAAAGCCAATCAAAACAAAACAGTAAAAGTGATACAGGACTTCAAAACAGGATAATAGGAAATCAACAATTGCTACCATAATGGCTCTTATTATCTGCAAAATTGCTGCCCACACCATCAGACATAACAAAACCAAACAAGACAGAACAGAATAAAAACACTCATAACAAAACATTGAATAAAACAGAACAGTAAAATGAAACAAAACAAAATAGTGAGAACATTGTTGAATTTCAAAAACAAGACAGAAGAAAATCCCCCATTGTTGCTATACTGCATATTGTTATCCTCTAAATAGATGTTCAGACTACCAGCTTTAGGCCTGTAAAGTTATCCAACAATATAAGCATTAAGTTGCTTTTGTACCTCAGTTACTATCAACTCAGTCTGTGTTCCTCTGAGTTAGCTGGTTCCTTACAGCGGGGGTGCGGGTGGGGAGCGAGTGTTTGGCTCTTATTGTCTCCTAGCCTGCGTGCTGGCTGGCTTACAAGAAGGGCGTTTCCTGTTTCTTGACCTGGCCCACAGTTATTGCTGGCACACATGAAGGGTGCATCTTGTTTCTCCTCTCAGCCCACAGTCCTATAACTAGTTTATGAATAGTAATTTCAGGTCTGAAAATATTCCTGAGAGAAATATGTATATAAAGCACAAGAATGTTCATAACAACTTTATTTACAATGGTCCTGTGATTACTAATTGTGATTGTCAGCTTGAGTAGATTAAGAGTACCTAGCAGATTAGTAAGCACACTCTGGCTGTGTCTGTGGGGTGTTTCCAGAGATGACTGGCATGTAGGCCTGCTGACCAAGGTGGTAGGATCTGTGCTGATTGTGGGCACTGGCATCAAGCAGGCTTGCAGCAGGGTTGAAATGAAAGGGAAAAGGGAGGAAGTTGCCTGCATTTGAAAAACTCCATTCTGCTTGAGTGGGGGCATCTTTTTGCTACTGCCATGGCCTGTGGACATCAGACTCCAGTTTCTTCAGCCTTTCAATAGAAACTCGTATCAGCACGCTCTCCAGGGAGCTGCTGGGCCTTCAGTCTTGGACTACTACTGTATTTTTTTTTAAAGCAAAGCAGAAAAAAAAAGGATAGAAATGATACAGAATTTTAAAAAAACAGTAAGAAATTAATATTAGTTAATATGTTGTATATTGTTATCTTAGAAGTAGTTGTTCAAGTTACAAGATCTAGGCATAAAAAAATCATCAAACAGTGAGAGCACAAGATCCCTCTTATTCTGTGTCTTCTAGCTTCATGTGCTGCCATAATTAAACAGTTACTGGATCTTCTGGCTCACTAGTATGTATACGAACATTGTGGACTCTCCCACCTCGGATCGTCCACAGGGCCCTAACCAGTACAGCCCTAAACTGAAACAATTCAGATATCCTAGAGAGAATGCATAAATAAAATGTCAAATATTCCAACAACAATGTTTTATACAGCAAGAAAAGAGGAAGCCATTCATGCATGAAAAACAGATGAATCTCAGATCTTATGCCGTTTGAAAGAAGTCAAACACAAGACAATAGCTACTTTATGATTTTACTTCTACGAAGTTCAAGAATGAGTGGGCTGGGCATGTAGGTCAGTGGCAGAGTCTTTGCCTAGCATTGGCAAAGGCCCTGGATTCAGTCTCCAGCACTGAAAAGAAGGAAGGAAGGAAGGAAGGAAGGAAGGAAGGAAGGAAGGAAAAGGGAAGGGAAGGGAAGGGAAGGGAAGGAAGGGAAGGAAGGAAGAAAGGAAGAGAGACAGAGAGAGAGAGAGAAAGAAAGAAAGAAAGAAAGAAAGAAAGAAAGAAAGAAAGAAAGAAAGAAGAATTAGTAAAACAAATCTACAGTGGTTGAGGCCAGAAGAGTGGTCACCTCTGAGTGTATGTGTGGAATATTGATTGGACTGGGAAATGAGGGAACATTTTGGATGCTGAAAATAACTTTTATCTTGACCTGCACTGTAGTTACATGCATGCAGAGGAGTGCATATATTCATTATATCTATACTTACGATTAATGTACTTTGCTATATAAATACTATGCCTCAAAACATGTTTTCAGAAAACCCTAAAACTAATACTTCCTCCAGGAGCTATTTTGAATCTATAATAGGGAGCAAAATTTGCTGTGGTCAGATTTTCAAAACTATTTCATTTTTCTACATAAATATTGTGATTACTATTGATAATTATTTATACTTACAATTTGTTTATTATGCTGTATTTACCATGTGGGTGCTTTATATATATTAATGGTATTTGGTCATTGCTTAAGAGTTTATACAGTTTATAGAGGACTTTTGGATGTATTATTCCATTTATAATTCAAGTCAATTCTTGTAGATATATAAATGAATAACTTCCATTTTATATATCAATTAACTGAGGTGTTGAAAGATGAGGACAAGTCTGCAGAGTCACACAACTTGTAAATACCAAAGTTTTCCCTCAAGCTTATACTGTCTAATTCTCCACCACACTTACAGTCCATGATTCCATGCATGGCCAAGCTACTCTGTTTTCCTTTTACAGACACTAATCTGATGGATTTTAAATGTGAATCTTCTTTCAGGTTCTTCAGTTGTGGATAGATAACATATAACCTTGCCCCTGAAAGTCAACAACAGGGGCTTTGTTGAATCTGGGGTCTGAAATGCACATGTGCCCCATAATCCAGTATATTAGAGCACTGGAAACCCACTGACATACTGAAGATTTGTTGACATCAGCCTGCATAGAAATGTTAAGATTAGCTGGATCCTCTCCCTTGTCCTGCCATGAGAAAATTAGAAAATTATGGAATATATTGCACATGAATAAACAATATAATAAGGAAGACTGACTTAGATCAAAGAACCTGAATTTATGATTCATTTCTACCATTAGTTCTGGGAATTTGGGTACATTTCTGGATTTTGAATTTGTCTTTCATGAAAAGAAGACCCAGGGTCAGTTCATCTACAGCCAGTTCATTGCTAATGTTCCGGAAACACAGTGAATACAGTGTATGAATATTAGCCTCAGAGGCAGCCTCTTTCTGCAGAAACACAGATATAAGTAGGCAATTTGTAAAATGAACATAGAAATGCCAAAATCATAGTGCTTTGTAATGAACAATTTAATATCTATGAAGTAATTTGGAAAATGAAAAAGAAATGGAAAATTGTATTACATACATTCTCTGCAGTAATCAATTAGAGTAGTTAAAGCTCACTTGGGATAAGTCATACTGCAGTAGGTTAGACCATTAAATCCTCTTTCTCTTCATGTACTGAGTTGTGCATTGGATGCTGCAGTTGATGAATTTAAAATCCTAAGGGGCCTTGTAAGAACCCAGGCAGAGAGTACACTTGATGTACTTGACATTTCTATTCATGATAGCAAAGATTCAGTTCTACAGGGCTGACTACCTGAGAAGATGAGAACACTTAACAAATACTCCTTGGTGCTCAGAAAATGTGGCAAAAGCTGAGAAAAACACACTTCTCAGCTGAACAAATACGAATGGCAAATAAATACATGAAAAAATGTTCAGGATCATTGGTTGTTAGAGAAATGCAAATTAAAACAACACTGAGATTTCATCTCACTCCCGAAAGAATGGCCAGGATTAAGAAAACCACCAACAATAAATGCTGGAGAGGCTGTGGGGAAAAAAACCCTTCTCCACTGTTCATGGGAGTGTAGACTGGTGCAGCCACTGTGGAAATCAGTTTGGAGGTTTCTCAAAAAGCTAGGACTGGAAGTCCCATTTGACCCAGCTATTCCGCTGCTGGGCATATTCCCAGAAGAAGTGAAATCATCTTACCACAGTGTTGTATGTGTACCCATGTTTATAGCAGCACAATTTGTAATAGCCAAATATTGGAAACAACCCAAATGCCCATCAATCGAGGACTTGATAAAGAAGATGTGGTACTTTATACAATGGAGTACTATTCAGCTATAAAAAATGATCACCTTGAGGCTTTTATAGGTAAATGGATGCAACTTGAGACCATACTCATAAGTGAAATAAACCAAACACATGTGTAAACACTGCTTTGTCTCCCTAGTGTAAGAAACTGAAAGACTCAATAAGATACAAAATTCCCGATAAATATGGAGAAATGGTTCTGAAATACGATGGTGCTTTTATTCTTTGATTTGATTGGTTTAAGTCCCTTTCCTACTATTTGAAGGCAATATGTGAGAAGATAGGAACAGCTCTTTTGAAAAATGAGACACTACGGTAGCCATTGCTGGTTTCTTGCTATCTGACTTGAAGACCTGTAATGCTATTCTCTTTTATCTGGTTTTATATTACTTTGTTTTGTTTGAGTTTATTGTCTGTAAATGTATGAACAACCATTTTGAAGAAAGCAAGAGACACTAGGGTAACCATTGTTAATCTCCTGTCGTTATGTCTTGAAAACCTGTATAGCTTGCAGTGTTCTGTTTTGAAATGCTATATTATGTTTGACTCTATTTTGTTTCTTTTGCTTTGTTCTGTTTTGTTTTGTTTTGTTTTGTTGTATTCTCTTTAAAATTAAAAAAAAAATAGTAGTTCAGTGGAAAAGTGTAGACTAGATAGATAATCCTCACTATCCAGTGAGGATTCATTTTGCTAAAATGGTGCTTGTCAAATGTGGTATAGAAAGAGTGCCCTGTAGAGTAAATTTTGATACTAAAGTTTGGAGGGGGCATGGAGTTTCTGGAATGCACTCAGGTCTTTTTCTTTTCTCTCTCTTTATTTTTTGTGTG
>RJWT010015798.1:0-20195 GCA_004365215.1 Cuniculus paca | reverse complement strand
CTTCCTTCCTCTCATGCACTAACTTACTTGGGCTGCATCGTGGACGGTGATTTGGAATGAGGAGGAGAGCAGTGGCAGAGACACCTCCGCGGGGCACTGTTCTAACTGTCCTAGGCAGGGATGCAGCCATGTTGCAGACCAAACAATGATTCCTTAATCATCCTGATTTTTAAAGGTTTTTTTTTCTCCTCAGTTTTTAAAAAGTTAAATCTAAATTATTTTGTAGCCTTCCTAGTTTTTTGTTTCTGTTTCTTGGAGTTGGCCTTGAACTCCTGAGCTCATGCGATCCTCCCACCTCAGCCTCTCAGGTAGCTGGGACTATGGGTCTGTACCATCACACCTAGACAGCTTCTTTGCTTTTAAACTTTTGATTCCTTTTGCAAGGTCCAAGCCATTACACAATGGCTCTACTCCTATTCTTCCTGTAGCCCTTGTCCTTATACCCAAAATTCAAAGGTCTAATGTGCTGCTGCTCATACTGTTTGAGGCTATCAGCACCCTCAGTCTTTCCGGCCATGCTGTTTCCAAAGCACTGTTTCTTTCTTCCTTATTCTGTATTGTGTGCCTGCCACCCAGCATAAAGCCTGACAAATAGCAGGTGCTCAGTAAATACTTATTTTTTTGTTTTTCAATTTTTTTGGTACTGGGGATTGAACTCATGACCTTGCACCTGTCAGGCACGTGCTTGTGCCACTGAGCTAAATCTCCAGCCCAAGTAAATACTTATTAAGCAAATGCAAGGATAAATATACAGTAAATGGAGACAAAATACATTGCAGATAATCAAGAAGACTATACATTAAAATAACAACCAAAGTTAAATCATGTTCAGTGTTTAGATCTTTTTTTAATTTTTAAATCCTGTACTTTTTAAAGAAGATACACGTTCATGAATTTAATGAGTTTACCAAGGAATGTGGCCCTCCTATTATTAGGTCTTTGTTTACTCAAAACAGTTGGCAGTCAGCAGCTGTTTATTTAGTGGAGATGAAGACCCTGGTTCTTTATCAGGCCCCTGTAGACAGTGTACCACTTGAAATTTGTGGAAAAAATAATCAAGTTAGATGGAAATTTTCTTTACACAGATATAGTTTATAGCTGCTGCAGTCTGAGACAGTTTGTACATAATGTGCTTAATGACGTCTCTTAATTCTTTTTTATGCTTGAGTTTGTTCCCTGGGGACATTTTAGTGCAGCTCCCTGGTTCCAAAGCAGTGGTTTCTGATCATGTCAAGTCTGAGGACTCCTTTTGAACTTGTGCTCCTTGCCCCAGTATAATACAGTACAGCTTGTACTTTTGGAAGTCTTTATCTGAAAGGAGACCTACTTCAGTGAAGCTTACTTCCCACCTATTTTTTTTGATTGTGAAAAATTTAAAACATACAGAAAACGTGAAAAAACATTACAGTGCTTATTTTGGTATCATTACCTCAATTCAATAATTATTAACATTTTCAATACTTTTTCTGTCTACATTTTTATTAAACTGTTGAAAGTAAATAACAGACTTAGTATTTCAGCTTGCATTTCCTACAAATAAGAACACACTTCCAAACAACCACAATACACACGAAAGAAAATGAATAATAATTTTCTAAAGTTGTCAGCTATTACACATTTCTAATTATTTCTAGACATCTTCTGTAGCTTCTTCCTTTCCAAGCCTGGCATTCAGTCAAGGGTCATGTGTTGCATTTGGCTTTGAGTTTTGTTATATTGTAGTCTTGAACAGTGCCCTCATGTTTCCCCTTTGCCCCCTTTGGGAGATATCAGGCCTCTTGTCTTACTGTGTTGTGCTCTAGATTTATTTGATTTTTTCTGCATTATGAGCATGCTTGCCTGCACACGGGTGTGTGTGTGTGTATGTACATGTGCTTGGTACCAGGGATTGGACTCAGCTTTGAGCATGCCAAATTAGCACTCTATCACTAAGATCAATCCCTGCTCCATATGGCTGACTTCTTAGGAGAAACTATTGGTAAAAGAAAGTATTCTTTATGGAAAAGGCCAGATAAACATAGAATGCTGGAAGTAGAAAATCAATATTCTGCCACCTCCTATGAAGATTATTTAAGGCAAAGATACTAAAATCATTAGGGGAAAGATTTTTCAGGAACATGGTATCTATACAGTGCCAAACTATTACCCAACAGAATACTTGCTAATTGCAGTGGGGAAAACATAGCTTTACAGAGAAGAGCTTTAGAGCCTAGGGACCAAGTTGTTAAACTTAGTGTCACCAACAGTGAAAAAGCCACCTTGGAGATGCTGCAGTCAGAAGTGCTTGCCACTTTCTGTGAGACACAGTTCAAGTCTTTCAGACCCAAAATGTTGGGAACTTTCAGATTCTGGATTGTTTCAGATTTGGGCATATTTGAAGACTTTACTACGTGCCTAATCTGAAAATCCAAAATTTGAAATACTCCAAAGTCAGAAGCATCTTGAGCATCATGTGAGCACTCAGATGCTTGATGAAACTTTTCACCTGACTTTTAGCTTACAGAAATATGTGCCAGAGAAACAAATCACATGACCTTATGAGGAAAAAATCAGACCTGGCTAGGAATGCTTTTGAGTGAATTTGCATTTTATTAATCATATCACAGCTCCTTCTGAGAAACAGTGGTTCACATGCTCTCAGGACAGGCTCCTTCACAGGCAGACTGAGTGTGGATACAAGAACTGTAGACCCCTTGCAGTAGCTGCTGCTCCTGGGGAATTACAGAGCACAGGAAACTCTATAGTTTGTTTGACACAGTCATATTGCAGCTTGTATGTTTCTTAATAAATTTAAGAATTTAGCTCATGAACTTGTCAGTCTCTCACCTTTTAGAAACACTGAATTCACTTAGTGAAGTGTAAGAATGAAGGGTGGAAAATTGATCATGCCCCAAGCATTTAACTTACAAGAGTTTATGTGTTTCACAGTAGAGATGTTTAGAGGGAAATGGAAGTTT
This sequence comes from Cuniculus paca, assembly GCA_004365215.1. NCBI lineage: Eukaryota > Metazoa > Chordata > Mammalia > Rodentia > Cuniculidae > Cuniculus > Cuniculus paca. Next base: position 17,238 of record RJWT010015798.1, on the reverse strand, counting down.
TGGCACTGTTTTATTTGGTGCCAGCTCATGATTAATTTACTTTCTGGTTTTGCTAGTCTAAAATCGGTCCTCCAGAAAGACTCTCAAGTTAAGTTGTATCATCAAGGCAGTGTTTTTATTAAGTGGTCATTGTTTCAACTCTAATTTATTATTGATCTTTCAGGCCCACAGCAGCAGAACTTTTAAAATGCAAATTCTTCCAGAAAGCCAAGGTAACATGCTTAAAAACCCAAGTAAATCTGCTATTTTGAAATCAGAATGAATTTACATGTATCCTATTTGGTGTTAAACTGTTGGGATCATTTGTTTTGCAGAACAGAGAGTACCTGATTGAGAAGCTGCTCACAAGAACACCAGACATAGCCCAAAGAGCCAAGAAGGTAAGTGCCACTAGGCCTAGCCGCCCTGTAGGAGCTGGTGCTCCCCCCGAGAAATGAAACCCATAGGAAAAAAAAGGGGGTTTCCTATGATGTGTTACATGGAGGATATCTGATTAGCGATTACTCAGATAAGCACTGCGTTTGCCTTTTGGTTATCTTAGTCTGCTGTTGAATATTTGGCTGGGGAAACAATGTGAAATTCAGATGATTCATTTTCCCACTTAACAGCTTTGTTAAAAGGTCAGAAGAGGGATATGATGAGGTTTACATACTAGAGAGGTGAAGTATCCTTGAATAGCTACACTTTAGGTTTTTCAAAGGAGGAATGGTCAGTTTTTAAACAGTTTGAAATGATAAAATTGAAACTATTTGTTTTTAATGGTAATTTGACTATCTGTGGAATATAATTCTTTCCTCATAAAAGAACCCTGGTCCCTTTTGTAGTCTACCCTCATGTTAACTAAATCATGTTCATGATTACTTGAAAAACTTTCCATTCTACATTTTAAATTCTTAAATGGTATGTGTAAATGTATTTATTTATGGAATTCATGATGATATGAAATTTAACAAAATGTAACCATTGGTTTGGTTTAGTTTTTTAAATGATATTAAATATTCATACTTACAAATTATTATTATTATTATTTTTTTTTTTTTTTGTGGCACCAGGGATTGAACTCACAATCTCACACTTGCCAGGCAGGCACTTAGGCTGCTGAGCTAAATCCCCAGCCCTTGTCTTTTTGAGACAGGGTCTCACTATGCCATTCAGGCTGGCCTTGAGCTCACTTTGTAGCCCAGGCTGGTCTCGAACTCATAACAATCCGCCTGTCTCAACCTCCCTAGTGCTGGGATTACAGGCGTGAACCACCACTCCCGGCCGTACTTACAAATTATTAGTCATAGGTTGAGAAAGGGAAATTCTTCCCCCACCCCATTCCCATTTTTAAGTTTCAGACAAAGGTGCCGTGAATCTGAATTGTCTGCCCCCTAAATAAAATTGGCAAGGAAACATGTTATAGAGATGGCAGCTCTTCACACCCAGGTATAAATAACTGCATGTTAACTTCTGGGCAAAGGTTGTGTAGCAAATATATTTAACTGATGCTTCAGAATTGTTTTATACAGATTGTAAAACCTTAGTGGAATGACCTCCCACCCTTACCCTATGGGCGAGATATCTGAGCTCTTCTCCTGGAACAGAATTCTGTGGGATGGGCTGTTTTCTGAGTGTGTTACTCACTTTCCTATTGCTGGGACAAAATTCCTGACAACAGCAACTCTTAAAGGATGAGAGGTTTATTTTGTTCACGGTTTCTGGTGGGTTCAGTTCAAAGTCTGCTGGCTGCAAGGCAGGCATGCATGTGAAAGGGCCTACGGTAGGCCAGCTGCTCATCCCACAGCTTCCAGGAAGCAGAGACAGAAGGGAGGACCCAGAGACAAGAGTCTGATTTTCTAAGTCATGCGCCAGTGACCACTTCCAACCAGGCTGGTAACAGCACATCAAACTATAGACTCGTCAGTGGATGAATCCACTGATGAATACTGTGTCCCCCATGATCCAGTCACCTTCCATGTGTTTGAGACTTTTGGGTGCCATTTTAGATCTCAACCATAACACTGGGTTTGGAAGGTGTGATTATTGTGTTGATGTTGGAGAAGTTTGTCATCCAGAGGTCTCTGAGGGAAGATGACCTATCAAGTGGCACATCTAGGGGGAAGCACAGAAGGCCAAAGCTTCTGTTGAGGCAACATTAGAATCTAGAGATACCTAATCAGTTTGGGGACTCCTGACCGCCAACTATGGGAGAACCCTGGAGACACTCCTGGGGTTGTTGGAATCTGGCCCTTGGCCTTTTGATCATGTGTTGACTTGTGTTTTGATGTCCCCAAAACCTCATGTGGTCATAGTCGGGGCTTTTCAGAGGTGGCTGGATCTCTAGTGTCTGTCACTGGGATTGATTCACGGTGCAATGCTAGGATTAAAGCTCTGGGCTTAATGGTGTGTGATTGCTAAATATGGCCACTGGTTAGCTTGGTACCCACCCTAAGCTGGGTAGTCTGGATAGAATATAAAAGGGGCAGAAAAAAGCTTCTGTTGTCACTTGTGGCTTGCTCACTTGCTTTTGCTGTCTTCTGCCTGCCATAAACTGTTTGTCCTCTGTGATGCCCCTCTGTCATACCACCCTCCCTTGGAGCCTGCTGATAATGGACTGAAACCTCCACAAACTGTGAGCTATATAAACTTTTCTTCCTTTAGTTTGGGTGTTGAGTATTTTTTGTCTCAGCAGTGAGAAAAGTAATTAAGACAGATCACATGCCTAAAAACATCAGGTGAAAAAAGCTGTTAGACAGCTCTTGGTTTGTATAGCTTGCTTGCACACAGGACTGTGCTGTTTTTGTTTGCCTGTTTGTAAAAGTTCTCTCTCTCTCTCTCTCTCTATTTCTAGAAGTTTCATATCCCCCCCCAAGTTTCATCTAGTCTCATCCTGTTATCTAATTCTTAACAGCTGCAGTGGTTTTCTGGTCTGCTTTCTCTCTAGAGCTTTACCCTTACACCTACAGCTCCTTGTTAAATGGCCTACCACTTTCTTTAATTGGCATGATTGCCAACAGTGGAACCCCCTTCCAAGCCAAATCTTCCTGTGCTCTGTATTTCTTCTGGAATCCTCAGCCTCACACCCTAAGACCTCACCCACCTTATCTGCCCCATTTGATCATTTCCTGTGTCCTCTTCATGTTTCTCTCCAATGCTTCACTACAAACTTTTTCTCCTCTATTTTTTTTGTTTTGTTTTGTTTTTTTGTTTCTGAAATAGGGTCTCACTATGTAGTTCAGGCTGACCATAAAACTCACTGTGTAGTACATGACATGCAGCTGACTTCAAATTGATGGCCATCCTCCTGCCTCAGCATCCTGGGTACTGAGACCACAGGCATATACTGTGCCTAGCTCCTTTTCTGTTTTCAACTGGAAAATTGCAGTAGATTTCTAAATTTACATTTACTCTTTTTTTTTTATCTTCTGTAGACACTCTATAAGATTAATTTTCTGACTGTACTCAAGAATAGTTTCCAAAATTAATCAAAGATATTAACTAGAGTAAATAAAAAATAGAAATGTAAAAAATGGTTCCTATCTTATGAAGGTTAAGCTCCTCACTGTTGAATTTGTGGCACAATTCAATTTCCATCCTTACATTTAACCTCTAGCCAAACTGAGCCATCTGTAGTTCCCACAACACAGCCCATACTCTTTTTTTGGGACTTCTATGAATTTGAGAAAATGAAGACTGCTCAGGCTGTGACTTTCTTTCCCTTTCCGTTTTAAATTTATGTATTACATATCAGTGTGTCTTAGTTACTTTTCACATTGCTAAGATAAAGGATACTCGACACTCACAAGTTAAAGGAGGAAAAGTTTATTTAGCTCACAGTTTGTAGAGATTTCAGTCCATAGTTGACTGACTCCAAGGGAGGGTGGCATGGCAGAGGGGCATCACAGAGGAGAACTAGTTCATGGCATGGCAGGGCAGGCAGAAGGCAGCAAGCAGCAAGCAGTGGTGAGCATCAGAAGAGTAGTAGCCGGCCTTTTTTTCTGTCCTTCATATGCCATCCAGTCTACCCACCCTTTGAGTGGTACTAGCTATACCCAGGCTTGGGGTAACCTTATTTCTAGTATTACACCTTTAATACCAGCATCACACAGTCTAGATCCAGTCAGCTCTGAAAAGCTCCACCTTTGAGTGCATGAGGTTTAGTGGGGACATCTGGATACAAACCATAACACAGTGTGTAATGTGTTCCACACCCAACTTTGCAGGTATCTTAATCAATAAGTAACTAGAGGTTTGGGAGATGTGATTTTTACAGCCATGTCTTCATCTGATATGCTCCTTGATTTTAGACTTAAACTCTAGGCCTTGTTTTGTCATCCATGCTTCAAATGAAAAGTGGTATCTTAATAGTGCCACAGAGCAGCAAAGGGAGAATATCAGTAGTTCTTGAAGCATCTTGAAGGAAGGAGAGTGGCCCACAGTGTGTTGTCCTGGGTTTCTAGCTTCATAAAGTTGGCACTTTTTCTATCAAGTGCACTTCGGTTACCAGCTCCACTACACTCCTTCCTTATAGATTTTTTGGCAGTGTGCTCCCTGGGACAGCACTACCACAGTACATTTTTTTTTTCATAGTATGCACCCAGACATGTTTGCTGACTGAATGATCACAGGTTCTCGAGCATACCAAAGAAAGCATACCAAAAACCATTTGAAATGGTTTTTCATTCACTCACAGTCCCCCAAATGCTTGGCATACACTTGCTTCTCGGAGTAGTGGGAAATCTCCCGCTTTCCTTGCTGCTATCTTGCGATGTTGGTAAGCAACCACAGTGTTTTTTGTTGGAAAGTTCTCATGCAGACTGAGCCATGGGAAGTAGATGTCATTTTAATTATCATGTGCAATGAAAACCTTTATGATAAGATGGCTTCACATTTCCTTGTTTCTTACAGTGTCTCAGTAACTTCCGCTGAGAGGTTGGCACAGGATCTTTAGCGTTGTTCATGTTTTCATTCATGGGCTTCTTTTTGTTGAGGTCTCCTCTGCTGCTTACCTTCCTATTTGCTGTGCTATTTCCTCTTTGATTTTCTCTGGCTTCCATGTGGTAGATTTATTCCCCAGAGGCCACTTGATGCTAGTGCTTTAATTTTCATCTTCACAGTGTTGTTTTTCATATAGAAACAGAGAGCCCATCAATATGCTAGTGTTTAAATGACAACTAGGGCTCTCGGTGAAGCTCTTGAACATTTAGGCATCTATGTTGATTGGAAACTTGTTATAAAAACATTCTCTTCTCCTTCCTTATGGTAACAAAAATTAAAAGATATTTTTCTCTAACATGAATGACTTTCATAGTTAATAGAGATAGTGGCTGGTGTTGTAGCTGCTCTCAGAAAGTGCTGTGGACCCCACTAGTGTTCTTTCTCGGAGAGAGCTAGAAGCCATCTCACCTTTGTTTAGACAGCTGTGAGGCCCTGGTTGGGTAGGTGATCTTTCCTTCATCCAGACTGACTCCTCAGTTTCCAAAACCATAAATAAATAAAATGGAAACAGACTTTGTGGCTTCCTTGAGACCTTATGATGTCAAATGACTTTTTTCCTATGTGTGGTAATTTACATAAATTAGGGAAGTTTTTTTCTTTCTGTAGAACATGCAGTCAATTCTTGGTCCTTTTGTTGACAGTATTGTTTAGGTATCATCTAGATTTTCTTCGACACTATTTTTTCTATCTGTGAGATAGAAATTCTGTCCAACCTCGGGCATGTACTGAAGGATAATGAGGGATTCAGTGTTTCTGGATCCCAAGGTATTCTATGTGTTCTATACGAGAACGTGCTAATAATGATGTCTGAGAACAGAGTTAAGTGCAGCTGTATAACTTCAACTTTTCACTTATCCTCGTGCAGGAGAAGGAAAGGCTTCATAGCCATTACTCCCTCTTATATGACTCTTTAGGAGCACATCTCCAGCTACCTTTTAGGATTTGAAAGCTTAACTGTGTGATACGCAATCATGTTCTCTACTGAATTCATTTGGTGAGTTCTGTTAAAATGGAATGCAGTTGCTTAGGATCGTGTGCATCTTCTGTAGGAACATTTAATCTACAGACTTGGCTGATGTCTAAGTTTTATACTAATTTTTATGCCTTGAGTTACCACATTCTGACTTTTTATGACTTTCTAAAACCCAGATATAGCAGGACAAAGGGCAAGGTGTTAGTAGATACACAGTTGTGTAAATGCCAACTGCTTAGCCGAAATGTATTGACCCTAGAGAAGGAGGAGGTAAGAAAATTCAGTGTACACTTATTATGGTTGCCTGTGTTTTCATGGGAAGTGAGATTATTGGAAAATTTCCCCTGCATGCACAAAGAAACCACATTGGAAAGTTATGTAAAATTCTCAGTCATTTTGTCAAGGAGAAAGGATTATTGTATTGGTACTACATTTGGGTAAAATCTGTGTGAATTGGAAAGGTCAGGACATTATTTATAAGGCCCAGAATTTCTTATATCAGCCTGTAAAACTGGTCTCATGTTAAGGACCCACAGCTGTTGTCTCTGTTTCATCCTCCTGTGTGCTTAGGAATCAGTGAGTAGAAATATTAATTCACATTTATGTAACACTATGTATTGATAATTTGACCTATGGTTTTTTTATTTTGGAATATCTTCAGACTTATAAAAATGAGAAATAGTATAGTTGCAGACAGGATGCTCTTTACTTCTATTTCAGTCTGAATTTCCAAAAAACAAGAACACTGTCCTAGGTTATAGTAGTACCGTTATCAAAATCAGGAAATTAACAATAATATAGTATTTTTTATACTTCTTGAATCTTAATCAAATTTTGCTGCTTTTGTCAGTTTTCTCACTGATGTCATTTATCTGGTGCAGGACCCAATCCAGAATGACTTGGTTGCTGTGTCTTCTTTAGTCTACAGCAGTCTGTTTTTTGTTTTTCCTTTTACAATCATGACACTTATGGAGAATATAGGCCAGTTGTTTTGTAGACTCATGTTATGCATTTAGTGACAGGAAACCTCAGAGGTGATGCTGTGTTCCCCTCAGTGTGTCATGCTGAGAGGGACGTGATACCGACTTATCCTCTCAATGGTGATGTTCACTTTGGTCATGTTTCAGGTGGTACCTTCCAGCTTTTCTCTGTAAACCCAAGTATTATTTCTTAATAGAAGAGATCCATTAGCGTTATACTCATTCAATACAATAAATATCAAAAGGTAAAGTGAATGTACTCGCTGTATCGGGTCATTAATCTTCCTAGGAAATATTTATGTTTTGAGTATTTATGGCTGTACTTTCATAGCATGCCAGTGATAAAATTTCCCTGTGCTTTGTAGGCAATCTTGCACACAAGGTGCACTTTGCTGGCAGGTTTCGGTAGGAGGCTGAGATAGCGCTGCTCCAGGCCTCGCATCTAGGCTGCAAGCATCAGTAACCAGAGCTGTTCTTCCCACTGCGTGAGCTGCTGAGCTTCTCTGAGCCCAGCCTATACACGAGCTGATGACATTTGCATTATGCTGGTGTGCAGATGAGTACTGATCTGTGCAGGATGTCTGGCCCAGTGTTGGACTTGCAGCAGGTGTGTAGTCCATAGCGATGTTGTGAATATTATGTCAATAAGGAGAAGGGTTACTGGGGCTCCAGCAGACTGGAGATTTTACAGGTGTGTACTGAAATCAAGAGTCAGTAGAGTCCTGATAGTGAGATGCGGGGGGAGATGGTGATGGAGGTTGTTTCTCTAGTGCTAGTGCAATGGGTAGAAAGGAGGAAATGCCCACAGAAGCCTATGAGAGAAAGAAAAGAATTATTGTCATTATTTCACTGCTGCTACCTGTTCAGCTGTTTTCATGTTTTCTTTCCTGACCTATCAAGTTGCAGACCATGGGCAAGAACCAGGGCTTTCTCCCTGCAGCAAGCCCTCTCTGCCATGAGAGGTACAAAGTGTGCGTGTGAGAGTGTGTGTGTAGTAGGAACCGAATGCACAAAGTGACTATTCTTTCACAGCTTTCTGGTCACGTTCATGTCTGCTTCCTTAGTTGTTCCAAACAATTATGTTTGAAGCCAAATAGGGCAGGTATCATTATCATACTCTACAGATGAAAGTGCAAGCTGTACAAGAATCTGCCCAGAAAGTCTCACAGCTGCTAAGAGGCATGAGGGAGCCTCCATTCTTATTTATGGTTACATGCTCTTCCTAGTAAATCTTGCTACACCAGGAGGAAGAAGAGGGAAAAAGAGTGGACAATAATATGCAGAGATAAATGGCCTGTGGAAGTGTATGTGTGATTCTCAGAGCGAGTCGTCTATCATTTAACACATGTGTGTGGGGGGGTGTCCATGCCATTCATGGCCACTTGGGGATGCTGTGAGCCCATGTCACTGCAGGAACTTAGGCAGTTTGGCAGGGTTTTAACAGTTGTGGAGGAAATAAGGTGATAACACTGTACTGGAGATTTTGAAGGGGAGAGAAATAGCTGGTGTGAGTTTGGTAGCATCCTAGGTTTTAAATACCTCTCAGAAGTTCACCTTCTCATTCATCAAGGGCAAAGGCAGTACGTTTGGGAGGACTTAATCAGGCAACTCTTTGGAAGTGTGTAGCATAGTGATTGGGACAAAATAATCACTGAATGCTTGTTATCACCATAATAGTACATTTCATTATTTTTATAATCACATATGTTGTCTTTATTACTAGTTTTGCTATTACAGTGTTGTTAATTAACTTTTTATAATTCTTATGGTCACTACTGCTACGGGAGACACCATCACTGCTGTTACTACTTCTGCTTCTCTCAAACAACTACTTCCAGCATTGAGGTGCAGACAGATAACTGGACCTAGTTCAGACAGTGAAAAGTGCTTTTCAGTGGAGAACACAGTGCTTGCCTCGCAGGACATGCAAAACTCGAAGACTAGCAAAGAATCAGTGCTTTGGGAGATGGGCATAGCATGTGTGCTGTGGACTTGGGAAAGGTCATTGGACTGGCAGTCTCAGAGGACATTTCTCGTGTACTTCTATGCACTGTGCAACATACTTCGTTCATATTTACCTCAGTTCCTACAGCATTATACCAATCAGTGAAGTCCTGAATATGACATTTGTTGGATAAGATAGTTCAGAAGATGAAATATGTTAGATTGCTAAGAATCATTAAAAAAATTTTTAAATATGGGTGGAAAAGGAAAACCAAATATTCAGAGTAAGTCAAACCACCTTTAAAGGATTACATAAGTTTAAAATGGAGAAGGATCACAAATATCTCCTGGTTCACAATCTTTCATTTTAATAGACTCAAAAATTGAGACCTAGGAAAGAATTACCTTGACCAAAGCTGTATTGTCAGACATTGGCAGAGTCCAAAGCTATTTAGTGTGTTCTGGTTCAAAAGAGGGAAACTACATCTGAGTTTCTGCAGAATTTCTTCCTCCCTCCTGGAATTTTGGAATTAGTTTATAAGCTGTCAAAGGTTATACACTATCAAGAAATCAGAGAAGAAATTAGGTGATTTCAAATGCTTGATGGAGGATTTTAGTCTTGTTTCAAATTAGCCCCATAGAGGACAGCAATGAGTTTTTAGTCAGACTGAGCCAAAGTTTTGGGTTTTACATGTAGCAGACTACTCAGCAGTAGAGGAGTCAAAGGCATGTTGGATCCCCACTGAGCCATGAACGCTGGCCGCCTTAGTCAGTTGTGCTGTTATTTTATCGGGCAGAGGATTAAAGGGTAATGGTTTAAGTACTTTTTACTGTTACCATTTTTATTTTAAATTAAAAATTTGCATTTATTTTGTATTACATTTTCTATTAAAATAATTTAACATTTGTGTTTTGCATAATTCATGTCAAAAACAAATGTCAGTTTTGGAGAGCTTTCAGTATTTTGTGGACAAATTAATCGTTCCAGTATTTTGTGGACAAGTGCATAGTTTGAAGGGGGTGGCAGGCGAGTTTTAGAATATTCTTTGGCTTCTGCAGTTCTCCATTCAACTGGGTAAACAGAGGAAGGAGGGAGTCAAGTGTGCAATAATTATAGAGGAGCAGTAGGCCTACCTCTGTAACCATTACCACACAAACTATGAGTGTGATGTAAAGTCCCTGGTGATTCAGCAGCCAGAGAGTGCCGTGCTCCTGCAGCTTTGTGTTCCTCACTCTTTCCTCTTGTTAGGGAGCAGCCCCTGTGTGCTAAGGAGCCCACAGGCTCAAAGGGAGAGCAGTGGTGGTTGAGGGTATTATTTTTATTTTAGAACAGTAGACTGGAGAGGTTAAAGTTACTGGTTTAACCAGGACTGTAACTGGGACAGCTCTCCCGAGAATATAAGCTCATTAATACTTCCATTAATTTAAAAAATGTAAATGCGTTAAGTCAGTTTAGAATGGAGGTCATTTGATGAGAACAGCGCTTTTGGTCACTAGGGGGTGCTATCAGAATAGTTCATTTCACGTTTGATAGAAATTACTAGCTTTGTAACAGCCTTTGCGCTGTAAATTTCTTCCTTTTGTCCTGTGCCTGCTGTGAGGGCTGTGATTGGTGTTTATGCTGCAGTGAATTAGAACAAGGGTAGAGGACAGAAGAAGGGGGAAAAATGCTATAGGGAATTGCTTTCAATGAAACAGGAGAATTGAGATGTTTAAAAGATGCATGTATTTGAGCTAGTGACCCCTTTCTGGTTGCATTTGACTGGGAACTGAAAGGATTCATTCTGGAAATGGTGATTTGCTGGTTCAGATGCTGGGGGAATATCTGTAATTTTAAACTGAGGTATCCTTTAAAAACACCGAGCTTCGTAAACTTCCACTGATTTTTGAAATCCCCCTTTTGGAGATTCAGATGATAAAGTTTGTGAGACATTTCTAAGAGATACTGATTTTTACAGCATTGTTTGTGGAGGACTGACTGTTTTGTGTTATTGGAAATGAATAGACAGAGTAGGTGACCTTATTCCACATCTTGCTAGGGGATTGAAGTCTGCATATTCAAATGCATTATGTGCTTTATTTTTGCCTTTGGGAAATTTGCTAACTTTTCCAAAGGCTTGTGTACTTGAGCTAACTTGTTTGAAACTTGATTTGGATGCGTGTATTGAGAACAGTCCCCCACCTGCCTGCTTACCTTGCCACCAGCCCATCTGTGTTCCCTGAGCATCTCTAGCAGCACACCCCGCAGGGTACACGGCCAGTAAGGCAGCTGTCCATTGTATAGCATTCCAGCTTCTCATCCTCACTACCATTTCTTCTGAAGATAGATAAACCAGCAAAAATGGAAAGGAATTTGGCTAGAGATGCAGAAAGCAAATGCCTTTTTGAACCTATCAAAACTATAATGTAGTAGTTTTTTTTCTCAATACTTTAGAACTTACCACATACACGATGAGGTCATGCCACTTGGAAGGCAGGGGCCATGCAAAGTTCCCTGTGTTCTGTAAGGAGTGATCAGAATATTAAATTAGAAATATTTTTTGCCTTTAATCCCTCAAAATTCTCCCTCCTTGTTTCAAACACATTTATTCTATCTCTTCCTACTTTGTGAGGCAGTTCTGGAAGTTCTCTTTCCTGAGTGTCTTTATAAGGTGTGATCAAAAACAGTGAGTACTCCTGCCAAGTGTCATCCAGCTGAAAGGCAGGGTCTTGAAAGCATTCCAGTGTGTTCACATCCACCTTATTTACTGGAACTGGCATCATGTGACTTCTGCCTCTTCCCCAGAGTCAAAATGACCATGAAAGGTCACCATTTTGAATCAGTTTAGGACCTTGAGGCAGCCATGACAGCACAACTAAAGACATTCACCGAACAACAACAACCACAACAGCCACCACCTTCCAGAACTGCTTCGGGAAGTGGGAAGAAAGATTGAGAAGTTATTTTCAAAGTGAAGGGGAATATTTTGAGGGGGGATTAATGGCAGTTTGTCTTTTACTATAATAAATATTTTAAAATTTAAGCATTCATTGTAGTTTTGATCACTTCTTGTGTGTTCTGCAGCTTCTCCTTTGACCTCGCTTTGCCTCACCCTCTGGCACACCTTTCCAAAATCACCAATTCTGTGTTTCTACCTGTACAAAGCATGCATGTGGGAAATCCCCACATGTTTTCTACAAAGGCAGTCTCACTGTTTTGGGATGCCCCTGTCTCCCAAACTTGCACCTTCCCAAGCCTGCACTTCTTCTTCGAGGCTTTCTACACCTGCCCTCTGCCTGGGCTGCCCTGTGCCGTGGGCAGAATCGTGCTGACCTGGCGTCATCTGTAGTGTACTTCCTGTTACTCTGCCTTCCATACCACCCTTTGAGGTCTTTGGGAACACGAAAAGTGTTACATTATTCTCTGTGTCCTCTATGCCTGACACTGGCTTGCTCAATAACTCTCATTTGAACTAAAGCTCAGGGAGCAGGGCTATGGAGTGACAGGAATAACTTGGTAGGAATTAATGGGTGGATCCAAGGGAATGAAGCACATCTACTTTGGGTTTTAAAGACAAATAGTAAGATGTTTTTCAGTTGGTCCTATATTGTTGTGTTTCAAGTATAGGACTCAGGGTATAGCTGATCCTAGGATTAAAACCCTTTATCATTACCAACTTTCTGGGAATCCTGGGTGAACCAAGTTAACTTGATTCACTTTTACCACCTGATCCTAGAGTAGAATGGTTGGATCTTACCATTTATTGTATCAACGTGAATTATGCACTTTGATTGATAGCAAAAATGTAGGTCCTACCACTTGGTGTATTCTCTATTATCATTTCTTCTCTTAGTTGAGGTTGCATAAATTTTTCCATTTCCCCAAATTAAATTAAATTCTTATATTTAATTAATGATGTATTCCAAATCTATAAAATTAAAGGTACTTTAAGTCCATAGGTTTAAAGTCATTTTAGTACTCTCTAATTTTGGGTTACTTATTACTTTCCCCTTTATTTAGGGGAAATCTAAACTTCCTATATCATGAACTAGTAAATCTTTAAAATGAGTATGACATTTTAGAGAAGGGAGGTAATAGACCTCTTGTGCATCCTGTGGATGTGAAGAAATCACTTCGTGGAAGGAAACAAAGTATTTTCCCATCCTTCCTTCCCTGGCCTTCTCACTGGGGTCATTTGGTCACTGGCAGTGGGCCAGTGCCAGCAGGGGTGCTGTACACTTGACAAATCATAACGGGAAGGGACTCTCTGCTTGTTTGGGGCCATTGAAAATTTTTTTGAGTTTCTTTTTTTTTTTTTGAAAAGAATACAACCAAACAAAACAAACAGAGTAAAGTCAATCAAAACAAAGCAGTGAACATGGAACATGACTTTCAAACATGGAAAAAAAAAAAGCAATCGATAAGGTTACCATAATGGCTCTTGTTATCTACAATATACCTGCCCATACCATCAGGGATAAGTAAAATCGAACAAAATACAACAAACTAAAACAGTAGAAACAAAACAAAACAAAACAAACAAAGCAAAACAATATAAGCAATACAGAATTTCAAGATACTAGCAAAACAGCATTGGCTACCATAATATTTGTTATCTTTAGAATAGTTGCCTACACCTTCAGACATATTACAATCAAACCACACAGAATAAAGTCAATCAAAACAAGCAATGAAAGCCATACAGGTTTCTAAACAAGATAATTTTCTACAGTCATTTTTCTGTAATTTTTTTTTGAGTGGAAATTAATGTCTGAGGTTGGTGAGTTTCATTCTAGGCAAAAACTGTAGCACAAAGCCACCTCCTCAGCCCTTTCGATTTTGAGACAGGCTCTCACCAAGTTGCCCAGGCTGGCCTTGAAGTTGCCATCTTCCTGCCTCAGCCTCCTCAGTAACTGGGGTTATAATTGTGTACCACTGCACCCAGCAAATTTGACTGCTTTAATAGAGATTGAGAGCTAATTTTTTTTTAAACAATAAGTTTAAAAAAAGTTGACCTTCTGTAGTTTTAACATAAATTAAAATGGAAGGGACCCAGTTAAGTTGCACTTTGATTAAGCTTCCTATCAAATTACTTCTGACAGTTTCAAGCACTGATTTAGAAAAGTGTCTAATGACTTTTATTTTTTTCCTCACCATAAAGGAGCCCTCCTATAGCTTACAAAGCAATAATAAAGCTAAGCAATGCAAACAACAGCTTTTAATTTAACCCAGATTTAAAAGGCTTCCTGATGTTGTTTTGGCTGTTATGTAACCAGTTTGTTTGCAGAAGTAAGTAAATTGGAGCTGAACTGGGAACATCCTGTTTTATTAAAAGGGCCAAAAGGGTCTTTTGTAGGTTGAAAGTGCTGGTTTTGTGGAAAGCTGCAGGAGACTGACAGAGAAAAGGTCCAGGAAGAGCTCTGCTTTCAGAACTGGGACCACTAAGTCTGGGCTTGAAGGATAAGAGCAATCCCAGCTGTTGAGACAACTCAGCTAGACATGAGCTCCACTGGTAGGTCATAGAGCAGTTCTGAGTGACAGTGGCACCCTCCGGTGCCTCCTCTATGATGCGCAGAAATTCCACTGATTTCCAGGGTGAGTACTGGGACCCCCAAATCAGATTTCTGTATGTAGCAGGGTCTGGTCCCTTTCTCATTTTAAGCTTTCTCTGCACCCTCTACCCCAGTTCTCCACATACCTGTTTGCCTTTGGTCCTTGTACATGCTGCTGGTCCTACTGTCTGGGAGTGCCAGCCCTGTCCATCCTCAGAAGACCTTCATTTCATCTTAAGGAGTCACTTCTGCAGAAAACAGAAGTGAACTCTTGCAGTACCTGTTGCTCTGTAACCCACCTGCAGTTTCATTGCAGATTACTTAAGGATATCTTTCATGTGAGATTTATATAATCATTTTGATGGTTGTATACTATTCTTCTAAATAAGGACTACAATGAATAGGCCCTTCTTGATGGACATTTAGATATCATGTGCGGGTATTATTGCACAAATATTATCTATTTTATTTGGATATATTTGTAGGAATGGAATTGCTTGTTCAAAGAATATATGGCTTATAATATTTTTTTAAAGGGAGGGGATCTTGCTATTTTGACCAGGTTGGTCTTGAACTCATGGACTCAAGCAGCCCTTCTACCTCAGTTCTTGGGTAACTGGGACTACAGGAGCACACCACTATGCATGGTTTATGGCTTATCATTATTGATGCATATTGCCTTACTAAGGCATCATAATTCAAATCCAAGCCTTAGTCTCATATCTCTCATCTGTAGAATAATGTTTCTTACACACGCGCACACACACACACACACACTCAGAGACAGAGTGAGAAATATATATGCTTAATTCAGTGTCTACAATATGTTACTGAATATTATTTGTTTTTGGTATTGAAATGCTGTCCATGTGCATTTACTTTATTTCATTTTCATCCTAGATGTGCAGCTAGCTGTTTTGCAGAGAGAATTCTGGATCTTCTGGCAGTTTTGCAACCCTGAGACTTTCAGTAACTCCAGGAGAGATTAGGATGTACCATGTACTAAAGCTGATCGATAGGGAGGCTGTTATGTAGGTCCCAACTTGGGATTCTGAGCTCTTAGGGCCATTAAAGGTATTAGGAAAGAGCTGTTGGTAGTAAGAGGTGTGGGGAGCCCTTTGGGTCTGCAGCCTCTTCTCGGGCAAGGAATCATTTTCAGTGTGGGGCTGACGGAGCGTGCTGTTCGGAGGTATTTTTTGCATTACTCTGTCCCTGTAATCTCTTCTGTCCAGAGCAAACAAATGCTAAACCAGCTGCCAGCCTGGAAGCAGTGATCAAGCCGCTTTCCTCATAACAGAGTGCTCATAGTGGAGGCTCCGTGTCAGTCGTTCAGGCTTCACAGGTATTGGGTATGACCAGTGTCTGCCATCTTGGCTAGCACCACAGTTTCCATGCTGAACTCTGCCAGTTTTGTTTGCTTTGGTTGCAGAGTAGCATCCTGTTTCAGCTGCTCTATGATCTTAACCATTTGTAGCTTTTAGAGTCTGAAAGGCCACTTTTCTCTTTCTCCCAAATCATAGCCCGGAACATTTAAAGGAAGCATAACCTGGAAGTTCCGTCCTCTGCAACACTTGGCCAGAGCTTCAGACCTCAGGCGGGTCACCCCGGTTTTCTGAGCCTTGATTTTCTCACCTCCCCAACCTCCAGTGGTTTTTGCAAAGTTGAAAGTGACAGTTTGTATTGAATGAACTGCAACAGGGATTCTATAAATGCTTTTTTTTTTTTTTGGCTTGCTTCTTCCTCTCATTGTGAATTAGCAAACATTTTTGTAAAGGAGGAACTGTGTTATATAGGTGAGCATAAGGAAGCATGTAAATGTCAATGAATTGCCTTTTATTTTCTTAAGGGAATTAGTCTGAGGTTGGTGAGTTTCATCCTGCTTCTTCATTCTTTCTTCCTGTGTCTACAGAGCACAATAACCCAGCACTAATAACTTTATTCTTCAGATAAAACTGTTCATTCTTGCTTTTGCCAACATAGAGTCTTTGTGGTTTCCTTAAGGACTCTAAATTACTGAGAGTTATTTGAAAACTATTTCAGTTTTAATTGTAAGATTTCTGATTTCTTCATTTAATGATGAATAAGCTGTGATTAGGGAGGCTGCCTATTTAGCACATATATACATTTTTTAATAGTTATAGTGAATTTGTCTGTAGGACAAAGCAAACGTTTTCAGTAATAGACATCTAAAGCAGCCCCTCTTCACCGAAGTTTCCTGTGATGTGATGTTATTTCTGTGGGATTTCTCCTAGTTTTTTATTTCCCTCTTCCCAAGATACTCACCTGTACCCTTTTCCTCATAGAAACTGAGTGCCAAAGTCAGTGGTTCTGAAGCTTACTATATAATCAGTACCCATACCCTGTTCCCAGAAAGTCACATTCAGCGACTATGGGGATATGACTCATGCTACAGTTCAAATTTAAAATTGTCCCTTAAGGCCCATGTTAAAGGCTTTTTCCCCAGGATGGTGCTACTGGGAGGTGGTGGAAGCTTTAAGGGGTGGGGGCTACCAGGCAGGAAGACCCTGTGGTCCCCTGAAGATCCTATGGTATTCCTTCAAAGGGCATCATAGGATGCCAGTCTCTTTCTTTCTCTTCTTCTTCCTCTCTCCTCCCCTCTGCTCTTCTCTCTGTCCATCCACTGTTATGCAGTGAGCAGTTTGGTTCTACCATGTTCTCTCTGCCATGATGCCCTGCCTCACCACAGGTCCAAAGGCAGCAGTGCCAAGTGACCATGGACTGAAACCTTTGAAGCCATGAGCCAAAACAATCCTTTTCTCTTTAAAGCTCATAATATCAGTCCTTATGACAGTAATGAAAAGCCAGCTA